>CM076571.1:27547998-27790917 GCA_034641835.2 Pinus albicaulis
CTGTCTTGATCTCTTGGGTTTTCCTTCAGAAGTTTAGAATAAATCTCATTCTTAATTTCCTCGTTCTTTTCTCTGATTTGCTTGAACTTTTTCTGAATGTCAGAATCAGTTTCTTCTGTTGCTTTAGAGGAGGAGGGAGCTTCTGTGCTTATCTATGCTTCAACCATTTCTTTTCCTTTTCCCTGTGATAGTTCCTGTTCATTATGAATTTCTCTGAGTGTTTCATTGACAATTGTTGTGGCCTCATCATATGTTTGCTGACCATTATTATCATCTACATCTATGACTCCTTCTTCTTCTATAGTAGTCATTCTGGCCTTCTTGTTGTAGATTGTTTTAAATTTATTTTCAATAATTGTTTCTGCTAAATAGCCTTCTTATTTTCTAGGCCTTTTATTAGATACCTCTGCTTGTTGGACAACTGTAACCACCTGTGTACTGTCAATCTGCTTTTTCTGCAGGCTATCTGTTTGCATCTCCTTAATATCATCAATCAAAGTGTTTTCAACCCATTCCATCTGATTAGCATACTTTTCAATTAGTGGTTTTGACTTATGGAGGAATGGAGTTAGCTTACACTTGACCTTGAGGTTACTTAAAATACCTTGAGGGTCATAGTTCCAGTAAAAGCTTTCTTGGAACTTGAATGCTGATAATTTGTTGATTACCTCTTTAAAAGCATCTCCGTTATTGACTATGAAGGGGCCAATTTGACTTTTTAACTTGAATTGTGCTTTCTTTTTGGAGGCTATGAAGTTCACTGCATCTGCATTCAAAATCTGCCTTAAGTACTCCAAAGCAAAAATCCTGGTAGTTAGAAACTTTGGTAATTTGTAAGGAGCCAGGAGTGCACCATACACTCTGATTTCTATGTGATTTTTATACAATTACCAGTCTCCTACCTTACAGTTTTAAGACAACTGTAAAATTCTTTTGATTTCTTCATTGATCCTTGGTGGCTCTACTTTGTTCAACAAACTCATGGCGGGTTTAATAAACAAATCATTGAAGTCCCTATAGCTATATTCACTGTTGTTTTTCCTGAGTAGAGAAGTCATGAATATCATTGAAAGAGGTTTACCCTCCACATCCATTTTCTCTAATGCATTTGGAAAATTATTTGCCTGAGAAAATAGGAAGAGATGTAACAGATATGATGAATATATGAATACTCCTTCATCAGGTAATTTAATTAATTAATAATGCATAATATCAACAATGAATTTGGAAAAGTTGAAGACCATTTCTGGCTGTTGTCCTGGAGATAAAGTAGAGAGGAAACCTAGAATGGAGGCATTTGTGAATTCATCATTAACATATCCTAGAATGAATGCAAGCATGGAAATGATTTGTCTGGAGCCCTCAAGGAAATCAAAAGTATCATAAGGTGGATTTACCTTGGGAAGGTTAACATGATTAGGCATGAAATTTTGAAGTATCATAAACTTCCCAAGGATATCCAGGTCTAAGTACATTTGAGTCAAATCTTCAATGGACAATGATACTGCTCGTGGATCATGGCTTAGTTGGAGCATATCATTGATGGCTTCAGCAATTATGTAAAACAGGACCTCACTATATTTTTTCACCATGCATCTCTGGTCAGGGATATAATTCAACTGACACAACCTAATGAAATCTTGAGCTGTATGTGTGATGGGAACAATGTATTTAGGCAAGTTGGAGTCCCATACAGGTATATCATTGGCCATTTTCTTCTCAAATTTTTCATGACACCAGCTATGTACTTCAAGTAGATCAAATTCTAAGGTAGCATCAGCAATTCTATAATATAAATCAATCGAGGGATTGTTCTCTTCAGAGGTAATAGGTGGCTGCAATGGTCTAACTACTTCAATGGAATCTGTAGTTAGGACAGGAGTAGGTTTATCAATTTTTGAAGGTTTAGGGTTTGGAAGCTTGCTGGAGGCAGGCTTCTGAGGTTTGGGACCTTCAGTCCTAGGGGTGACTTGTTTTTTTGTAATTTTTAATGAAATTGAGCAAGATTAGACTGTTTGCTCAGCTCTTTTTGGAAACAGAAAGTCAATTAAGCTATTTTTGGGAAAAATTCGGAATCTGGGCAAGAATTTTACGATGAAAACGCATATTTTGAATATATAGAGGACTGAAAAGGGATTTCAATGGTTTTTTTGGTAATTCAAAGGGATTTCAACCGTAGAAATAGCTTTTGGATGGTCAAAACTCTTCAAGCGGAAGTGGCAAATTCTAGGAAAATTTTTACAGGGTTTCCCCTATTTTTTAAGGTTTGAGTACTTTCAGATAAGCACTTTTTGGCTTTATATTTTCAAAGTGTTTTGATCTTGTCCTTTGAAATTTAAAATTTTGCAGGTTGGATTATGAAAATTACCTTGAACAGGCACGGTTGCGGTCGAAGAGGGTTTTTAGGTTGTACCAGTCTTCAAACTGGTCGCAGCTGTTTGGTAGAAGGCACTGAGAGTCTTTGGAGGCGAATTTAAGAGGGGAAATGACTTTTAGAATTATGAATTGGTTCGAAACTAGCTCTGAAATGGTGTCTGTGATTTAATTTCTGAGAGGGCGAAAGCGCAAATGCATGCAAACAATGAAAACTAAGGTTGAAACCTTAAGTCTTATCAATACACATAACATTTATTACAGGTCGAAATTAATGGCAGGAGTGGTTTTTGTATTTGAAGGCGAAACCATTAGTGGTTATCACATTGCTTCTGGGCGGTAAATGATTTTTCGATTTTGCATTGTGATCCAGTAGAAATAAGACACATAGCGGGCGGTGGTTTCATGAAACAACTTTTATCGCAAATTTTTTTGCCAACTTCACCCGATCACTTTTGTAATGCGATATGAGATGCGCGCCGTTGGATTTTTTTGAGCGATGTGAACGGCTGAGATGCATCGGGGAGCTTCGGGGAAATAAGGTGGGATCGGGTTATTTGATATGCACCGTTTATTTAATAAGAGAAGATCGACGGTCATATTTTAATGCGACAGGGAATGGTGGGGCAGGAGGCCCAATGATCGTGCTCAATGCTGATCGTTGGATTAGGATTATAAAAATGATCAGAGGGTTGAGGATGAGCGTGAGGGCGCTAGGTTATTTGATGGTTTTTATGTGTAAAAGGAGTTTATACATAAAATAAAGTGAATGGGGCGGGTTAATAAAGGGTATAACCAAGGTTTAGTTTATGGTAAAGGGATATATACCTAGGGAAAGGGGTAAGGTTAAGGCGTTAACCTTGGGTAACGCTTGTGCGGGAGGGAAGGTGAATGTATTATGCGGAGGTTTTGGTTTAAAAGACAATACATAAAACATCGGTAAAGGATTTTTTATTTTATTTTGATTCATCACATTTCGATAACTTTTTCTTTGTATTTTATTATATTATATAGTTTTAGATTTATTTCAAATTCTAAAACTATAGGGGATCGGGAATATTTTTTTTATGGGTAGTTTTGTGTCAAAGGGGTAATTTCGGGATGTTTTTCAACATGTGTTTAATATCTTTGACACAAAATCATATATTAAGGCAGTTTTTGGGTTATTAAATAAAAGTAAGTTATATTAATAGGACTAGGATATTTGATCAAGATTTAATAAAATATGTTAAGTGTTAATATGAAAAGGGACAATGAATACTCAAAAATTCATAAATAAAACTAAGGAAAGTGAAAATAAGAGTAAAGCTGTATTTTCATAACTCATTCACTTTTTACTTAGTATATCATGCTTTTGAGGGTTTTATGCTTTGTAAAAATGGAGGAAGTTAATCAAATGAGTAATTATGTAACATTTAAATAATAAAAGAGTTCTCACTTATGAGATCAAATGGTGATGAGTGCATGAAGGGGTAAATGATGAAAATTCCTGGGTTTAATATAGAAACTTAACATTTTCAACTAATCAGTCATTGAGCCTTGGGTCCGGTCCCAACAGAAGTCAAGGAAATGCCTTGAGCCTCTTTGACTGACAGTATAGAATATCAAATTGCTATGGGGAGGGGAAATTAGTTATTTATAGCCCGGTGAAATATATTTACAATGATGCCTCCCACCTTCTTCTACCTACCCAGTCATTATCTTCTAACATTTTCTCGTTCTATTTTAATCAGGTGCATTTGAACTAGCAACCTTACAACATTTTATTCTTTTGAAAGCAGTAAAAACTATCTAATTCTACCTTATTTCATCCAAGAATTCAGATTAAACTGATGGACTCTTTTATTCTCTACCTAACTAATGAATTTTCATGATTAAACTGTATCACAATTGTTTATTCTCTATCTACAACATTGGAAATTGAAAGGTGACAAGTCAAGATTAAATTGTTCAACTCATCACAGACTATGGCATTTATTGGCACTCTGCCATAATCAACTGCAAAAAGTAATAGTAGTGGCATTTAGACTTGCACACTTTCATGTTTTATTCGTCTTTTTTATTTTGGGGTATATTATTTTTTCTAAGTCCTTTGATTTTTTCTTTTAGGAACTTTTACCCTCTTTTTTATTTTTTTTTATTTTTTACAAAATATGGGAAAATAACTTGCAGAAAGCAAAGTTTGTACATATTTACAAGATTATCATCATTCAAGTCAAAATTATGAATACTATATTTATAGGTTGCTAACAGGATCTTCTGATCTGGAGCTTCCAAGCTCAAGGAGAAGTTGCTACAAACAGCTTATGTGGATTTCCCTTTCCTTCTTGTTCTGAGCATTTCTGAGCACTTCCACCATCATTGGGGAGGTATTTTTGGAAGGTTTTGAGGAGGAGATATGTAAGCATATGAGATGCATGGATCATATGGAGATAGAAGGACTAGAACAATAACTCTTTCCTTTGAGGATGAGAGAACTCTTCTGAAACCTCATTTGTATGAAGCGAGAACATATGGTAAGGGGTATTGTTGATTGCATAGTAATTTGTATATGTATACATCTCCATATATAATAAAATTTGCTCAAAGGAGGAATATTCTTCCTTCTAGATTTTGTGGTCTACTTAAGGCTATTATAGATGATCACTTCCTAGGAGGATGTGGGGAGGAGAATTCTTGTGGAGAACATACTCACCTTGCACAATACATCTTTCACTTTCTCCAAACAAATGAGAAGAATGGGGCAGCAAGCAGGTGGTTGAGAAACCGCATTCTTTGTCATTCTCTAGTGCAGTTGAGGGTCAAGTTGCGCTGGTTGCATTTGAAGGACCATTTTCCTTCTCCAGTACTTCATATGGCAGCAAGCATGATTCTCATTATTATTCCTTTTATTTCTATGGTTTTTTCTTTTCTTGGGAGCATAATTGGGGGAGAGACACATTGGGTGGGTGTGTCCTTTGATGGAGAAATTCCCCACACTTTTTGCACTACATGCTCTAAGGGGAGCATGGGAGATGGTATGGCCACCATACCAACACATTTTTTTCCTTATGAGGTGAGCGATATGATGGATATGATGCCATATGATTATGATCTCCAACTCATCATATATGGGGATATTTGGGCAAACATGATTCGTAACGTTGGAGGGGAGATATTTGAGGATCCCATTTCCTTCTTGCCACTTGAGGGCAACATTATTGCAACCCAGGATCAAAAAACACTCTACACTTATCTTAAGTGGAGAGGAGGACAGCGTGGGGTAGACTATTTTGTCTACAAAGATCATATTTTCAGCCCACCTACATTGTCGGACCTCAAGGTGGAGGAGCATTTTCAAGAGTTGCCATGTTGGGAGGTAACTCACTTTGTATGGATGATTGCTTGGGGATGGGAGCTTCATATAGGGATGGTAGATCCCAACTCATATCAGACCTCATGCCTCAAGAAGGCCCCTCAGTTTTATATTTGCAGTTGCTTGAGGACAAGCAACATTTGGGAGGGGAGGACTGTAATATTCCCACTTTAGCACAAAGCTAAAGGGAATATTAAATTTTGTTGTTTACACATATGAGGTAATAAAATGGGTAAGGAGGCCCATACATTGCAGAAGAATGAATAAAATCCCTCATAATATGCAAAGGGATCTTCAGAAGCGTTGGATTTCCTACCCTCAAGTATGAAAGAGGAAATTTGCATGAGGACAAGGTCAAAGTTGACCATGTCAACAACGCTGGGATGAGAGGTGGAGCCCACTTGGAGAGGCAGCGCAGTGTGAATGGGAGGAATTTTCCTTGGTGTAGGAAACCCTAAGGAGTGGGACCCATGGGGAGAGAGTTCTCACTTGTTTTAAATGAGGGCAAGGTAGCCATTGTTACTCATGTTATGTATTATTGATTTTTTGGTCTGTTCAGACTTTGTGCAGTCTCTGTTGTTTAGCAGAATTGCAGTGCTGCTTAGCAGAAGGATCTCCTGTTCAGGAATCCTTCTCCTTCCAAGAGAGGCCTCTTGAAGGATCCTGTACTTCATTCTCCACATTCTGGCTCGAGGCCAAGCCACCTCCTTCAGCTACAGCATTATTTATGCTCAAGTATAACGTTGTGTTGTAGGTTGTTGCAATGGAGGTCCTCAACACCATTTTCGGAGCTAATTTTCAAAGGAGGGAGCTTCCATTCCTTTGGGAAGTTGGTGAGGAAGGATTCTGAGCTTATTGAAGATCTTGTCATTGGGCCAAATCATTCCTTTGCTAGTGCAGCGCAGTATCCACCAGAGACTGCGTTATTTCCAGTGATCATTTGCAGTAGGGGTTTTGCAGATTGTTGAGAGGGTGATATCTTCAGTGATAGGATCAGCCTTTCACTTATAAGATCCATTGGAGGAGGTCTTTTATCTGATGCAGCATCTTCATCTTTCTCCATCCATTTCCAGTTTTCGAGTTCCAGTTGCTACCCTGCAACTCTGGCATTTTACAGATTTTATATTTCAGCCAATCCTTCCAGGATTGACTTGAGGTAGTCTTTGGGAGCTGAGATCTTCACTCCCAATGTTGTAAAGATATATATATATATATATATTTCAAATACATATATATATATATGCATATTATCTTTAGTATTCGGTTCTCTTATATTGCATATTCATAACTTAATACTTTTACTTGTTTAGAAGTATTTTATTAAATTTATGTACTTGTTTCTTAATAGATCAGTCATTATCTATCTTGATAACACTTTCTCAAAATCTTGTAGACATTTGTTACTATAAGTTAATAAGATAGCTATGAATCTTGTTGGAAATATTGTCATTGATATGAGAGGTAACGAACCTGAAAACGGGAACGATTGCAGGAGACTAAGGCAGGACAATGGAGCAAAGAGGAAATGAAGAGAAAGGCAGAGACAGAGGAAGCAAATACAGAGACAGAGCTGTTATCACAGCAGTAGAGGTAGAGGCAGAGTGACAGAAGCGACAGAGGCAGAGCCACAGATGTCATTGCAGAGAAACCGTTGTTATTTCAAAAATATGTACATATATAGATAAATTCCGAGAATCTTTCATACAGCCGGGCGTTACACATAACATTCCGGGCGTTTGAATCAGTTAGCATTCACTGTTTGAATTATGTTTGAAATTATCGCCATTTTTTAACAAAGCACTTGTATTCGATTGACATGGAGATTGTATATATGGTAGGTGTGTTATATATATATGGTTTATATATATGCATACACCGAAGAACCAGCGTGAATAGGAGTGGAACCATAGTCAGAGGCGGAACCAAAGTCAAAGGCGGAACCATAATAGTAACAAAAATATATATAATTGAAATCTTTGGAGAACAGAAACCGGAGTAAAAGGACGAAGACGGAACCTGGAGGAAGCAGAACCATGACCGGTGAACAGTAAACGTGGTTTGGTGAACAGTAAAGGCTGGAAGTGGTATTCTCCGCAACACAATTATACGGAAGGCGGTATTGGAAGAATCGCAGCGATTCCATAGACTTCGTGACACGTGGCATAGGCGGTATTGGAAGCCATCGTTTAACTTGCAATTTCGCGCGTTATACATCGTACCAGGACACAGAGCGAAATGGACAGGAGCCGTCGATCTGGTGGGCCGACATCTGACGGTGATTTTTCGCAGGACCCGCACGAAGTTTAATGGAAGAGCCCGGGGGTTAACAAACGTACGACGCGCGCATTTGATTGGTTGTATCGTGGGCCCGGGCGGAGTCATATATAATGAATCGGTTTATTAATGTTTTCGACGTATCATAATCTTAATATAAGGTTTGAGAGTATGTTAAAAGAGTCGATCAAAGTTTAATATTGGTGGTGAATTGGTGGCGCGCTGGCGGTGGTGCATGGTGGAGCCACCACAAAGTGGTGTTTACGGGGGCTCCCATTTCTCCGTACACATCAAATGGGGTGAGGCCCCGTAGTTCATCATAGACGTTGATCGGTGGTCAACGCGCGATCAGCCAGTCAACTACGGGGGGTGCCTTCCCGTTAACCTCCGCGTTGTTCGACCTCCCACACTCCGTCGATCTCCGTCAACTTGCTGTCGGTTTAAACTCTGCGCCATCAACCTGTTCATCATTCTGCTGATTGTGCAGTTGGAAATTAATTGGGCATGAAACTTGAATGCAATTGTACACACAGCTGATGAAAAATTTGAGCTAAACCAGGACTGTGATGTTGAACTGGGGCTTTGTGGTAACCCTGCTGCATCAAGTGTCACTATACTCTCTTTTCTGAATATATATTGTCCAGATGTATATGTAATTGAGAATAAACCTGAGAAGCAGTTATATATGCAGTTGGTGCACAAAAGCACGGTGAACAGGTGATTAAACACAGGGATAAAAGTATGGGTCTGACAGAGATTCACATATATTACAGGTTTGACAGGTATACATTCACAGGTGCACACAATTACAGTAAATCAAGGTACACAAAACAGTCACTCAACAAATGCAAAAAAAAAAGGACAAAGCCAGTAAATCCAAAATCCAGAAAAGGAGCTGAGTGAAATTGAGTTATATAACTGAAAAGGAGCTGAGTGATATTGAAATATGAAATTAAGAATGTAAATGTAAATGATGTAATTATTTTTTATTGTTTGTGATGCAAAGGCAAGTATCCTAAAGAAAAGACAAAATCTCACTGTAGCATGAAATTGTGTACATATTATTATGATTTTTAAATTGAGTTGGATAAAGAAATGAGGAGGCAGAAGACCAAGGGGTATGACCATTCATTTCGAATTCCTAGAAGAAAACAAACAGTCATCAAAAATTCTATAAGTAATATCATTTTGAAATGCCAAAGTGAGAGTGAGAAGGGAGAGAAAGAGTGAGTAAAAATAATGCAGAAATAAAGCAGTGAAGCAGAGAAGAAAGAGGAGCTGAGAAAAGAAGAAGGAGAAGCTAATAGAGAATCTGAGAAGATGCAGAGATGATACAGGGCAGATATGAGAATAGATGAATAGCAGAGCAATTGGAACAAGACAGAGCTGATATCCAAGGTAAATCAGCAATTGTTTCTCTTTTGAAAGAGTGAGGAAGTTGGAGCTTCCCTATCAAGTTGTAGCTTGATAGATGTTAGTTGTAGCTGACTGAGGTTGGAGCCTCCTGTAGGTTGGTGCCTGCAGAAAATTGATGGGAGTTGGAGCTTCCTTGCAAGTTGTAGCTTTGCGAATTGAGGTAGGAGCCTCCTGTAGGTTGGTGCCTGCAGAAAATCAGTGGTGAGAGGGAGTTGGAGCTTGCCTTTGCATCACAACAATAATAAGATGTGGTTTTCTCCCTTTATGGGTTTCCACTTATATCTGGTGTCTCTGTGCATGATGTCTATGTGTTGATGTGGTTTATCTAAACTGCTTAATAATTGTTGCTCACATATTAAGACTGCTATTACATTAGCAAATCTGTTTGATACTTGCTGCTCACTAATAAAGATTGTTCACATATTAAGTTGATCATGAAGTGAAGGTGTAAATAAGTTTTAAGAGAAATTTTTAAAAGTCCATGTATGTATTAAAGGCGAAGTTCACCCACCCCCTCCCCCTCTTAGTTTGTTAAGGTTCAACAAACCTTTCTCACATTCTATGATTTGATGTATCCATGCTACTCCATTGTTGTGTTTACACTTATTCTTTGGATCTACATTTTGGAATATCTTAAGATATTTACGATGATTTCTAGGAATTTCCCTACTTTGGGATATTACGGTGGTATCGAGCATAATCTTGGCTCGACTTCTGGGTTTCAGCCATAGCAGTGCTATCAGCGAAAGAGAAGATGAAGACTCCATTATGTGGAGAAAGAAAGGAAGATAGGCTTACAAAGATTCTTCCAAAATCTGTACAGAGCATTCATGAAGATTTCAAGAAGATGAGGGAGATATGTACAGAATCTCCAAGAGGCTTTGAAACTGAGTCAAACTCTAGATTTTCTTATGGGGAGTGTGAGCATGCAACCACACCCTATGATGCACAACGCAGTCACATGGCCAATTTTGTCATAAGAGAGAGAGATAAGAAGAAGGAATGCCTAAGAGGGGAACTCTTAGTGGTCTCTTGCATGAGTATGAATCTCAAACTCATAAGTTTAGAGCTCATGTCACTTTCCCAGAGTTTTGCAAGGTCAAGGTGAGGAGAAAAAACCAGCATAATGTGGATAGATTTCTTCTATCTACCTTTTATGGTTCTCCTACATGTTTAGCTAGGGCTTGGGTGGAGGAGCTAGACACCTTTTTGCAACATCATCAAATTTCTGAAGATGAAGCCATCAGAGTAGCAACGCTGCATTTTGGAGGTAAGGCCTATGCATGGTGAATATTTGAGTCATTTTATTTAAAGAATGCAAACACTTATTCCTATGCAAATTTCATTAAAACTTTGATGGAAATATTTGGTAGGAAAATTCTGAAACACATGTGGAGGAAAAAAGCACATCTAAACAAACAAAACCCTTGGATTTGATGGAGGAAACCATAGACTGAAAACCAGTTTAGAAAACCATAAAGGAGGCTGATATATTTCATTATAATTTGCTAGAGGCAAGACCTTCATCTTGTATTTTTGTACAAGAAGGAAAAGAGATCCTTTTTTTGAAAGAGGATCCAATCATTGGAGGGTTGCCCATTCATGTGGAGGAGGCTAAGGGCAACAATGCTGTCAGATCTGGAGTTGATCTAGCACCTCATGCAGAGGAAGGAGGAGCTCTTGCTCCAACTAGAGGGATTATTGTATCTTTAAAAGGGATTCCCTAGGATCTCATGAGTGGATATGAAGGCACCACTCATGTTTTACATGTGCCATTGATGATGAGGTGTGAAACTATGGAGATACAAAGAGAAGATAGGAAGGATGACCAACATCATGTGATAAGGAGTACACACCCCTATACATTTCAGGAGGTTGATACACCTAAGAGGGAGACTGGATTGCACAGTGAGGGCAAGGACAAATCTGCCCATTCATATATACAGTCTACTATTGATAATGATGTCTCATTGCATGGAGGAATTGCACCAAGAAGACCACTAGATCAGTAAAGGAGGATGGATTCTCCACATTTTGAAGCATCACTCATTGATTCCAGAAGAGTGGAGACCTTGGGGGAGCTTGGTACAATGCTGGGAGTCTTGGGTAGACTCAAGGAGAGAGGGAGAATTCTTTCAACATCATCATTACCCACTCCCACTTCAGATTTTTCACTATGGCAGAAGCAGCAGGGGAAGGATAACAACCTTCCAACTTGCATCTTTGGCATGGTAGATGTCAAAGAGGAGGATGACCATATGACAGATGTTATTCATGAGAGATCATAAGTGCTGTCACTTTGGAGGATAGATCCATATTGGAACTCCCAACAGTTGGTGGAGTATTCCAAGGATCTTTTCACTTGTATGATATTGGATGACTAGTTTCATGAGGAGGGATATTCAGTCAGAGATGGGGTCATCTACTATCATGGTAGGATATTATTATCTGGAGCTTCCAGGCTCAAGGAGAAGTTGCTACAAGTAGCTCATGAGGATTTCATTTTCAGCCCCACTTGTTCTATGAGAGCATACCACACCATCATGGAGGGGTATTTTTGGAAGGGTTTTGAGGAGGAGATATATCAGCATATGAGGAGATGCATGGATCATATGGAGATGGAGGAGTTATCCCAGCCAACTCTTTTCCCTTTGAGGATGAGAATAAACTCATCTATGAGCCACTCCATTTGTATGAGCATAAGAGATGGTAAGAGTATTTTTGATTTGCATAGTAATTTGTATATATGTATGCATCTATTAACCATATATGTGCAGGAATTTGCTCAAAGGAGGGATATTCTTCCTTCTATATTTTGTGGTCTAATTAAGGCCATTATAGATGGTCACTCCCTAGAAGGATGTGGGGAGTATATTCCTTGTGGATAACATACTCACCTTGCACAATATATCATTCACTTTCTCCAAACACATGGGGATAATGGGGCAGCAAGCAGGTGGTTGAGAACCCCCACACTTTGTCATTCCCTATTGCAGTTGAGGATCAAGCTGCACTGGTTGCATTTGAGGGACCATTTTCCTTCTCCAGTACTTCATATGGCAGCAAGCATTATTCTCATTATGGTTCCCTTTATTACTGTTGCTATTGCTTTTCTTGGGAGCATAATTGAGGGAGAGACACATTGGATGGATGTTTCCTTTGAGAGAGAAATTCCCCACACTTTTTGCACTACATGTTCTAAGGGGAGCTCTGGAGATGGTATGGCCACCATAGCAACACATTTGTTTCCTTATGAGGTGAGCCATATGATGATGATTTCCAACCCATCATATATGGGGATATTTGGGCCAGCATGATTCACAATGTTGGAGAGGAGATCTTTGAGGATCCCATTTCCTTCTTGCCACTTAAGGGCGACATTATTGCAGCCCAGGATCAGCAGACACTCTGCACTTATCTTAAGTGGAGAGGATGATAGCATGGGGTTCACTATTTTGTCTACCAAGATCAGATTTTCAGTCCACCTACATTGTCGGAGCTCAAGGTGGAGGAGCATTTTCAGGAGTTGCCATGTTGGGAGGTAACTCACTTTGTATGGATGATTTCTTGGGGATGGGAGCTTCATATGGGGTCGGTAGATCCAAACTCATATCAGATCTCATGCCTCAAGAAGGCCCCTCATTTTTATCTTTGCAATTTCTTGAGGACAAGCAACATTTGGGAGTGGAGGACTGTAATATTCCAATTTTAGCACACAGCTAAAGGGAATATTAAATTTTGCTGTTTACACATAAGAGATAATAAAATGGGTAAGGAGGCCCATACATTGCAGAAGAATGAATAAAATCCCTCATAATATGCAAAGGGATCTTCAGAAGCGTTGGATTTCCTACCCTCAAGTATGAAAGAGGAAATTTGCATGAGGACAAGGTCAAAGTTGACCATGTCAACAACGCTGGGATGAGAGGTGGAGCCCACTTGGAGAGGCAGCGCAGTGTGAATGGGAGGAATTTTCCTTGGTGTAGGAAACCCTAAGGAGTGGGACCCATGGGGAGAGAGTTCTCACTTGTTTTAAATGAGGGCAAGGTAGCCATTGTTACTCATGTTATGTATTATTGATTTTTTGGTCTGTTCAGACTTTGTGCAGTCTCTGTTGTTTAGCAGAATTGCAGTGCTGCTTAGCAGAAGGATCTCCTGTTCAGGAATCCTTCTCCTTCCAAGAGAGGCCTCTTGAAGGATCCTGTACTTCATTCTCCACATTCTGGCTCGAGGCCAAGCCACCTCCTTCAGCTACAGCATTATTTATGCTCAAGTATAACGTTGTGTTGTAGGTTGTTGCAATGGAGGTCCTCAACACCATTTTCGGAGCTAATTTTCAAAGGAGGGAGCTTCCATTCCTTTGGGAAGTTGGTGAGGAAGGATTCTGAGCTTATTGAAGATCTTGTCATTGGGCCAAATCATTCCTTTGCTAGTGCAGCGCAGTATCCACCAGAGACTGCGTTATTTCCAGTGATCATTTGCAGTAGGGGTTTTGCATATTGTTGAGAGGGTGAGATCTTCAGTGGTAGGGTCAGCCTTTCACTTGGAAGATCCATTAGAGGAGGTATTTTATCTGATGCAACATCTTCATCTTTCTCCATCCATTTTCAGTTTCTGAGTTGCAGCTGCTACCTTACAACTCCGGCATTCAACAGATTTTGCATATATCAGCCAATCCTTCCGGGATTGACTTGAGGTAGTCTTTGGGAGTTAAGATCTTCACTCCCAATGTTGTAGGGGCCATATATATATATGTATGTATTTGAAATATGCTAGTATTCAGTTTCTCTTATAAAACTGCGTAGTCATAACTTGTGCACACTTGTTTAGAAGTGTTTTGTCAAGATTTATGTACTTGTTTCTTGAGGTTGATAATTATCTATATTGAGTAACACTTTCCTCAAGATCTTGTAGACATTTGTTGCTGCTATAAGTTAATAAGATGGCTATGAATCTTTCTCACATTCTATGATTTGATGTATCCCTGCTACTCCATTGTTGTGTTTACATATTGTTGGATCTCCACATTTGGAATATCTTAAGATATTTCTGATAGTGTAGAATTTCCTTACTTTGGGATATTACAGTGGTATCAGAGCATAATCTTGGCTCAGCCTGTGGATCTCAGCCATGATGCTATCAAGCAAAGAGAAGATGCAGACTTCATTATGTGGAGGAAGAAAGGAAGATAGGCTCACATAGCTTCTTCCAAGATCTGTACAGAGCATTCATGAAGATTTCAAGAGGGTGAGAAGGGAGATGTGTACAGAATCTCCAAGAGGGTTTGAAACTAAGTCAAACTCTAGATTTTCTTATGGGGAGTGTGAGCATGCAACCACACCCTATGATGTACAGCGCAGTCACATGTCTAGTTTTTCTATGAGAGAGAGAGAGGAAGAAGGAATGCCTAGGAGGGGAACTCTTAGTGGTTTCTTGCATGAGTATGAATATCAAACTCAGAAGTTTAGAGCTCATGTCACTTTCCCAGAGTTTTACAAGGTAAAGGTGAGGAGGAACAAATAGCATAATGTGGATAGATTTTTTTCTATCTACCTTTTATGGTTCTCCTACATGTTCAGCCAAGGCTTGGGTGGAGGAGCTAGACACCTTTTTGCAGCAGCATCAAATTTTTGAAGATGAAGCCATCAGAGTAGCAGCGCTACATTTTGGAGGTAAGGCCTATGCAAGGTGGATATTTGAGTCCTTTTCTTTAAAGAATGCAAACACTTCTTCCTATGCAAGGTTCATTAAAAATTTAATGGAAATATTTGGTACGAATAATTCTGAAACACGTGTGGAGGAAACAAACACATTCAAACAAACAAAACCCTTGCATGTGATGGAGGAAACCATAGACTCAAAACCACTTCAGAAAACCATAAAGGAGGCTGATACCTTGCATTATACCTTGTTGGAGGCAAGACCTTCATCTTGTATTTTGGCACAAGAAGGAAAAGAGATCCCTTTTCCAGAAGAGGATCCAATCATTAGAGGGTTGCCCATTCATGTTGAGGAGGCTAAGGGCAACAGCGTTGTCAGATCTAGAGTTGATCTAGCACCTCATGCAGAGGAAGGAGGAGCTCTTGCTCCAACTAGAGGGATTCTTGCATCCTTGCAAGGAATTCCCCAGGATCTCACATGTGGATATCAAGGCACAACTCATGATTCACATGTGCCATTGATGATAGGGTGTAGAACTGTGGAGGTAAAAGGAGGTGATAGGGAGGATGACCAGCATCATGTGATGAGGAACACACACCCCTGTCTATTTCATGAGGTTGATGCACCTAAGAGGGAGAATGGATTGCGCAGTGAGAGCAAGGACAAGTTTTTCCATTCATATATGCAATATACTCTCGATGATGATGTCTCATTGCATGGAGACATTTCACCAAGGAGACCACTAGATCAGCAGATGATGAGGGATGCTTCACATTTTGAGGCACCACTCATTGATTTCAGAGGAGTGGAGACCTTGGGTGGTCATTTTACAGCGCTGAGAGTCTTGGGTAGACTCAAGGAGATAGGGAGAATTCTCTCAACATCATCATTACCCACTTCCATTTCAAATTCTGTGTTGTCGAAGAAGCAGCAGGGGAAGGATAGCAGCCTTCCAACTTGCATCTTTAGCATGGAAGGTGTCAAAGAGGAGGATGACCATATGATAGATTTTCTTCATGAGAGATCATCAGCACTGTCACCATGGAGGATAGATCCATACTGGAAGTCCCAGCTATTGGTGGAGTATTCCAAGGATATTTTCACTTGTACAATATTGGATGACCAGTTGCATGAGGAGGGATATTATGGTAGGATCTTCTTATCTGGAGCTTCCAAGCTCAAGGAGAAGTTGCTACAAGTAGCTCATTAGGATTTCCTTTTCAGCCCCACTTGTTCTATGAGAGCATACCGCACCATCATGGAGGGGTATTTTTGGAAGGGTTTTGGGGAGGAGATATATCAACATATGAGGAGATGCATTGATCATATGGAGATGGAGCAGTTAGCACATCCAACTCTTTTCCCTTTGGGGATGAGAGGAGACTCATCTATGAGCCACTCTATTTGTATGAGCAGAACATATGGTAAGGGTATTGTTGATTTGCATAGTAATTTGTATATATGTATGCATCTCTTAACCATATATGTGCAGGAATTTGCTCAAAGGAGGAATATTCTTCCTTCTAGATTTTGTGGTCTACTTAAGGCCATTATAGATGATCACTCCCTAGGAGGATGTGGGGAGGAGAATTCTTGTGGAGAACATACGCACCTTGCACAATACATCTTTCACTTTCTCCAAACACATGAGGAGAATGGGGCAGCAAGCAGGTGGTTGAGAAACCGCATTCTTTGTCATTCTCTATTACAGTTGAGGGTCAAGCTATGCTGGTTGAATTTGAGTGACCATTTTTCTTCTCCAGAACTTCATATGTCAGCAAGCATGATTCTCATTATGGTTCCCTTTATTGCTATGTTTATTTCTTTTCTTGGGAGCATAATTGGGGGAGAGACACATTGGGTGGGTATGATCTTTGAGGGGGAAACTCCCCACACTTTTTTCACTACATGTTCTAAGGGGAGCATGGGAGATGGTATGGCCACCATACCAACACATTTGTTTCCTTATGAGGTGAGCAATATGATGGATATGGTGCCATATGATGATTATCTCCAAGTCATCATATATGGGGATATTTAGGCCAGCATGATTCATAACGTTGGAGGGGAGATCTTTGAGGATCTGATTTCCTTCTTGCCACTTGAGGGAAACATTATTGCAACCCAGGATCAGCAGACACTCTACACTTATCTTAATTGGAGAGGAGGAAAACTTCGGGTAGAATATTTTGTCTACCAATATCATATTTTTAGCCCACCTACATTGCTAGAGCTCAAGGTGGAGGAGCATTTTCAGGAGTTGCCATGTTGGGAGGTAACTCACTTTGTATGGATGATTTCTTGGGGATGGGAGCTTCATATGGGGATGGTAGATCCCAACTCATATCAGACCTCATGCCTCAATAAGGCCCCTCAGTTTTATCTTTGCAGTTGCTTGATGACAAGCAACATTTGGTAGGGGAGGACTGTAATATTCCCACTTTAGCACACAGCTAAAGGGAATATTAAATTTTGTTGTTTACACATAGGAGGTAATAAAATGGGTAAGGAGGACCATACATTTCAGAAGAATGAATAAAATCCCTCATAGTATTCAAATGGATCTTCTAAAGAGATGGATTTCATACCCTCAAGTATGAAACAGGAGATTTGCATGAGGACAAGGTCAAAGTTGACCATGTCAACAACGCTAGGATGAGAGGTGGGGCCCACTTGGAGAGGCAGTGCAGTGTGAGTGGGAGGAAGTTTCCTTGGTGGAGGAAACCTTAAGGAGTGGGACCCATGGGGAGAGAGTTCTCACTTGTTTAAAAGGAGGGCAAGGCAGCCATTGTTACTCATGTTATGTATTATTGATTTCTTGGTTTATTCAGACTTTGTGCAGTCTCTGTTGTTTAGCAGAATTGCAGTGCTGCTTGGCACAAGGATCTCCTATTCAAGAATCCTTATCCTTCCAAGAGAGGCATCTTGAAGGATCCTGTCCTTCATTCTCCACATTCTGGCTCAAGGCCAAGCCACCTCCTTCAGCTACAGCGTTATTTCTGCTCGAGTATAACGTTGTGTTGCAGGGTGTTGCAGTGGAGGTCCTCAACACCATTTCCGGAGTTGATTTTCAAAGGAGGTGGCTTCCATTCCTTTGGGAAGTTGTTGATAAATTTTTTATAGCTTATTGTAGATCTTAGCATTGGGCCAACTCTTTCCTTTGCTCTTGCAGCGCATTATCCACCAGAGACTGTGTTATTTCTAGTGATCATTTGCAATAGGGGTTTTGCAGATTGTTGAGAGGGTCAGATCTTCAGTGATAGGGTCAGCCTTTTACTTGGAAGATCCATTGGAGGAGGTCTTTTATCTGATGCAGCATCTTCAGCTTTCTCCATCCATTTCCAGTTTCTAAGTTGCAGCTGCTACCCTGCAACTCCGGCATTCTTCAGATTTTGCATATATCAGCCAATCCTTCCGGGATTGACTTGAGGTAGTCTTTGGGAGCTGAGATCTTCACTCCCAATGTTGTAGGGGCCATAAATTTGTATATATATGTATTTGACATATGTTAGTATGCATTTTCTCTTATAAAACTACGCAGTCATAGCTTGTGCACATTTTTGTAGCAGTGTTTTGTCAAGATTTATGTACTTGTTTCTTGAGGCTGATCATTATCTATCTTGAGTAACACTTTCCTCAAGATCTTGTAGACATTTTTTGCTGCTATAACTTAGTAAGATGGCTATGAATCTTTCTCACATTCTATGAGTTGATTTATCCTTTCTACTCCATTGTTGTGTTTACATATTGCTAGATCTCCACATTTGGAATATCTTAAGATATTCCCGATAATGTAGAATTTCCCTACTTTGGGATATTACAAAGAGCCATGGACATTGCCTTTCGGGGCCTGATGGGATATAACATAGTAGTATACCTTGAAGAGGTCACCATATTTTCGAAGCAGAGGAGTGACCATTTATGTCATCTCAAGCAGATTTTTGAAAGATGCCGAAAATACGGGATTTTGCTCAATCCGAAGAAAATCGTTTTCACCGTCTCCAAAGGAAATATGTTAGGGCACATCATAACTCCGGACAGTATAGTAGTAGATCCTGAACGTGAAAAATTCATCGCCCAGATCCCTACCCCAAGCAGCAAGAAATCCATGCAAGGTATGATCAAGAAGAATGCAATCTTCAAATGGAATTCTCCCGAGAAATAGGCATTCGATAATATCAAGCGCGCCATCGCTGAAGCTCCTACCCATTATAGCCTAGACTTCAACAAAGGCTTTATCTTATACACCTTCACCTCAAACTCATCTCTTGCAGCTCTCCTTAGTCAGAAGGATGCCAGTAATGAACAACGACCTATCTCATTCATGAGCGCAGGTTTGCAGGGTGCTGAGCTAAATTATCCAGAGATTGATAAGAAGGCCTATGTAGTGTGCAAATCATTCAAATACTTCAGGCTGTATATCTTGAAGTACCATGTGACAGTGTTCATACCACACCCAGGGGTTCACTCACTCTTCGTCCAGCAGGAGCTAGGCGAGAGACGAGGAAACTGGATGACGTTCCTCCAATAATATGACCTAGAATTCAAGTCGGTGCATACTGTCAAGGGACAAGGGCTATGCCGAATGGGCGCTGAGACTGCAAACCCGGAAGGTGGCGAAGAAGGATGTTGGGACCACGAAATTGACATGTATCAAACTGATGATATACACCAATAGAATACCGCCTCATGGTATGTCGATCTCCATCGATATCTGAACCGTAGCATCATGGACTCGCTCTAACCACCCAACAGAAACGTGCAACAAGACTAAAATCTGTGTCCTATTAGCTAGTTCAGGGTAAATTGTTCAGAAAACACCATAACAAGGTCCTGCTACGATGTTTGGAACATGATGAGGCACAGAAAGTCTTGACAGAACTTCATGATGAGTCGGCTAGTGGGCTCTACGTGGGGGACACCACCTCTCACAAGATCATGCATGCAGGTTTCTATTGGCCTACTCTTTTAAAAGATGCACACGCTCATGTCCGGAAATGAATACAATGTCAAAAGTTCGCTAATAGGGAAATACGGCCGGCCGCCCCATTACAGTCCGTCACGGTGGAGGAACCTTTTCAGCAGTGGGGACTCGACGTGATCAGAGAAATATTGTTGCACTCTTCCAAGCAACATAGGTACATCCTCACAGCCACAAACTACTTCACAAGGTGAGTTGAAGCAATAATGTTGCGTCAAATTAACAATCAAGAGGTAATAGCTTTTTTCACTCAACACATCATGACCAGGCTTGGTGTTGTGACCTCCCTTGTTTTTGATAATGCAACTTATTTTTCATTATTTCAATTATATGAGTTTGCTCTAGAAAATGGTATAGTGCTCAAACACTTTGCCAACTATTACCCCCAAGGAAATGGGTTAGCCGAGTCCACTAATAAGAACCTTATATGTATCATCAAGAAGACTCTGCTATCCCAACAACGAAATTGGCATAACGCACTCCACAACGCCCTATGGGCTAATCGGGTCACACCCAAACCCTCATTGGGCACCTCCCCATTCTTTCTTGTGTATGGAAAAGAGGCTATCCTTCCTCCCAAATTATCTCTCCCAGCCCTTCAATTATCTCAAGAAACTCATGGCACTCCTTGCCCTGCCTTATAAGCCCGAATAGTCACATTATTGAAACTGGAGGAGAAAAGGCTAAAAACCCGGGAAAAATTCGCCATCCACCAGAGTCGGATAAAATGATGGTTCGATAAGAAGTCTTCCGGAAATAAGGTTTTCGAGGTAAGCGACCATGTCCTCAAATGGGACAAATCCCATGAAGATAAAGGAAAACATTCCAAACTCCAGGCCCTGTGGACAGGTCCCTTTCAAATCAAATAAAAAGTTGGCTCCCACACTTACAGGCCACAGACCTTAGAAGGGAGAATATAGGTCCTCCCGGAAAATGGGCATGACCTTAAACATTACTTCACTTGACAGCCCCAAGAGGCCTTCAATACACCCTGTACCATAGTTTGTTTGTCTTTCTTTTGTTTTTTCATGTTATTTCATGTTTCCCAATAAATCTCTTGTTTCAAGCAGGCTCTCTGTAAGCTTTCCTTTCAACACCCCAAGATGTAGGAGAGATGTAGGAGTTACTCAACTGGCATGCTATGCCGGGATCTGTGCTAATGAAGAATTGACCCTGGAATGCAAAATGGAAAAATCTTACCTGTGATAGGCACCCAATGGGGAAAACATGACCGAGTCTCAGGAACCAAGTGCAGGTAGCTTACCTAGTATGTTGGCTCAAGAGGTTGTTGTGTAAAAGAAATTTGATGAAATCGGTCACTAGACTGAGAGGGAACAGAGCAAACTTCAAGTGACGAAAGGATATCCGGGAAAACCCAAAATTCCTCATACATACCAGGAGCAACCTATCTTGCAAGCAAAATAAGTCGAGATCCCTCATCCGCCCAAGAAATACTTGCCACATTCAAATAAGTGCCCCGAGCACAATCAAATAAGTTCCTTGACCACATTTAAATAAGTTCATTTAGCACATTAATAAAGGGTAAAGGATTGAGAAAGACTTCCTGCAGAGAGAGGCGATGCGACGACTTCGTCAAGGTACTGACCAATCTCGCTGGCAGCAGAGCAACATCTGTGACTCCTAGGCAGTGACTCCATCAGGACCACCAAGTTCACTGGCAGCATAGCAACACAATGAGGATGAAATAACTGTACCGGATCCTGGAAATCCTTGAATTTACTCCAACCTTTTCGGTCTGGTCTCCAGAAATGAAAACACGGTGGACCAACGCCCCGGGCATGCAAACAAGTGGAGCAATCACGCAAGGTCCGAAGATTAAAGTAGCGAGACCCACAAGGTGAAAGGAACAGCCTGCTAAGCCCCCTCGCCCCCCTCAAAGAGGAAGCACCTGCAGAGATCCTAGGCCCTACCTCTGAATCGCCATTTTTTGTAGCCACTACAACACCCTCCAAAATTTTTCCCGTTTTTAAATTTTTGAGCCCCTAACCTTTTGAAAAATAGAGTCTAGCCTAGGTCCACTCTTTCAACATCTCAAGTTGAAAAGTCACAGAATTGGTCAACTCAACTAATTTGTGACCCTATGACCTTACAACCCCTCAGGTCGCGAAGTCGCAAGGTCTCACATAATCCCAAAACCCAAAAATTGCGACCTTGCGACCTCGCGAGCCCCAAGTCGCATATCTCATCAACTCAACTCATTTGTGACCCTGCGACCCACATTTATTGACTGCATGTGGGACGCCTTTATAAATAGAAGGGTCGCACAGGTCGCATTCGACCTATGCGACGGAGAAAGAAAACGCCTTTGACAAGCCAATTGAAGCACGTTTTTCCCGGGTAATATGCCTAATCCTCCTGTTGTTTCCTTTTGTTTGATTGTTGCCTCCCTTACCCTCACCATGGCCTATTTAAAACCCATCCTAGTTTCTGTTTAAGCCTCCCATGAATTCTAATTTCTAAGCTTTCTTCTCCCCACAATTTGACTTCCCTATTTACCTCCTCTAATAATCTTCCCTTGCATCAGTTTTTTTCAGGTTCCCTTCCCAGCCCCCTTCCCGTTATTTGTAGCCGCTACAATAGGAAGCTAAGTTAGATGGTATGAAGGATGAAATAAAATCTAATATGGATGATAAAGTAGTGGAAGATCACATCCACCATCAACAACATGTTCTCCAACTCTCAAAGGATAACCTAACTTTGGTGCAGAATGAAATGAAACATCAGGAAGATCAACATCACATCGGAAGAAGTTCTGAAGCAGTCACAGAAACAAGAACTCGACAAGTACAATAAATTTTAGAGTATCTCAACAAGTGGAAGAACTTTCCTGTAGAATATTCCACATGGAAGGATGAGAATTTTATACAGAAGAATCAAGAAATAATCAAGCATTGAGGACAACACTTGTTTGAAGGAGAGGGGCATGTTAGGTCCCTATATTACTAGTTTAGTCCCTTATTATGTTAGTGTAGCCCCTCTTATTGTTATTGTTGTACCTCTGTAACCCCCATATTGTTATTATTGTGCCCTTACATTATTATTGTTAGGTTGGCTAGGATTATATTGTGGCCCCATGGACTCCTATATATAGAAAGGAGTTTTTGTCATTTGTATCATCCAAGAAATGTTCATTTATTTAAGGTATTGTAGGTTTCCCCCTCGAAGTGACTTATTTCTAAGGTGATGATATATCTTTTGTTCTATTTTTGGATTTGGTTTCATAACAGACTCCCGTCATAGTGTTTCATAACAGTCTCTTGTCACAGTCTCCCTTCAGGTAGCCCCCCACATACCTGGATGACCTCTTTACAACCTTGGATGTAGCTCGACAGATTTGATGGTTTCGGCGTTAGCCGCTTGCAGCGCCATTTTTAGTTTGCATGTATCATACAAATTTTCAGAGCCCTTTCTTGTTTTACAGGGCCTCTTCAGTTGTTATTATATCTCATGTACTCAAATATTATTTTACAAGTCTTTCTTGTTGTCCCAGGCACAATATGTATGTGGGATCCATTATGTTTTTTATCTGGCCCATGTTTATGCCAGCATGTACTATATAGCTCAGTCCCATTTTTGTTTGGTGCACCATTATTCTTTGTACTTTTTCATCTTGGCGAGCATAGGTATTCCTCCCCCGCCTCATTTAGACAAGGTACTCACTCATAAAAGAGACTTTTCGCACCTGTAAGTATCGCCTCCTCAGGGTCTTGTCCTCTCTCGCTTCATTCCATCTTACATTTCTCTCTCTCTAACTCCCCTTCGGTGTCTACTGATTGTGTTCTTACAACACACTTCGGTCATATGATTAGCTCCTAACGCTCGCACGTTGGGGGGAAATATGTTACACCAATTTTTGGTCATCTAACTTGTTACTATTAGATGGACTAAAGTACACCATGTAAGACCAATTTTACCATAGTAAAATTGCTTTCACTATGAGAAATAATTTAATAACCCATACTTTATTAAGTTATTCTGGTCTAAACAGGAACCCCATGAGGAATAATTAAATAAATCTTTATTTGTTTGATTTTACTCTAGGGATAATTAACTAATCCATTATTTAATTAATATTCCTAGTCATATTTAACCCAAAACAAAAAAATTAATTAGATAAACCATTATTTATCTTATTATTTTCTTGGAATAATTATTTAAATCATTATTTAATAATATTCCTTGTTAAATTTGACTAAATTATCTATAAATAATTGAATAAATCATTATTTATTTAATTAGTCCTTAACCTCATCCTTAAAATAATAAATAAATCATTTATTTATTTATTATTTCTAAATAAAGGAATCTGGCCAATTCTAATTTCCTTTTCCCTCCACCAAAAATAATAAAATATTCCATGTAAGTTGGATCTAGATTTGGTTAAGAATATTTTAATTATGTACCAATATCTAGACTAACTCAATATTTTGTTATAAATATAAGGTTTTCCCATTTATTCACTACCTTTTGTTGGTTTGAGATCACCTTTTGATCCTTTTGGTCTGACTTTGATTCTCCTTCATTGTCATATTATTTTTTACTTTTGCTTGTGAGCTTCCTTTGAGTTTCTTTTTGTTTTGGGTTTTCTACACCATCAAGAGAGAGAGATCTTGGATCTGAAGCACTGAGGACATACAAGAACCCATCACATTGAGGGAGACTGGTAACATCTTTCTATGTTCCCTTCCCAGGTGTCATAATATAAAAAATCTCTACAAATTCTTGTCTTGTCCATTGGATGTATGGAGCAACTCTTGTTTACTTTTGTTGTTTAATGTCTTTAACTACATAGATCTATATTTTTGTAGCATTTATTCTGATCACCTACTACAAATCTAAGGAAATTGACAGCCACATTTGATGTTACGGCTATTTTTTATGCATAGCTAAAGTGAGAATTTTTGTATGCTTGCAATTAGAATTCACACTAACATGAAGATTTCATCTACCTCTGTATATCTATTGAAAGTAGGCCTGTGAATGAATAAATGTTTTATTTGATGTTGAATTATCAAATCAAACTGCAGAGCTTCTAGAAATGATTTCCCTGTAACTTGTCCTTTAATACCTGCAAATTTTGACTTATCTACTACAATGGTATATAACTTTTTACTGTAATCTTCTAATTTAATAAATTTATCATCTAATCCTATCAATCTTGGCAGTATTTTATGATTCAAGACATTAAACTTTGTATGAAACCTTTGAACAACAGTATTCAAAGGTTCACATTTTTTTGTAGTTGGTTGATTAAATTTCTCTTTTGTAAAACTTTATTGATCTACAAGATTGTTGCAGTTCTATCCAGTATGTTGATTTATTCCAACTCTTCTGTGTTCTTTGAGTTCAAAACCTTGATCATGTCAGTGGCTTCACTTGGATTTTTCTTGAGATGTTATTTCTTCTCTTCTATGGCTGCTTTGCACTTGGTAATGAGCTCTTACTTTTCAAAAATAATCTGTATGGATGGTCATACCTCTGTCATATACTTGTTGATGTTTTCCCAAATGTTCTTCTTGGCTTCAGCCAATGTTCATGCCATTAAAGATTCACTTTCTAATTATTTCACCTTAAGTCCCAACTTGTGAGACTTTTGCATTTCCCCCATGTATAAGGTATCATTTTTTTATTTTCTATGATTCTAGAATTTGAAACCTTTGTTGCAAGTTGTCAAGTGCTTGCTTATGAATAACCAAATCCTATGACAATTTTTTTGCATCAGTTGTTGTCAAGGATGTTAAAAGCTCTTTACCTACAGAAGATGTTTAAGCTATTGTATTAGGATCAATAGCCACCTGTGTTGCTGATTTCTCTTAGTAATTCTTCAATCTATTCTTCCATCTTTCTAATTTGAATATTTTGATCAATGATCAATCTGAGCATCTCCTCTTTGTTGTATTCATTCTTTGCAATCTCCTTTTTCCATGGATCATCAGTTGAAGGTAATTTGAGTTGTTTTCACAGAGCAGAGATGTCTTCATTCTTCTTTTTGATAATTTCCTCAACTGCCTTGCAGTCTTTTGGATCATATCCAACTTTCACTACAAGGTCCTCCAAAGACTTCAATCTGTTGTCTTTGGCCAATGAAGACATATTTTCAATCTTAAGCTGAGATTGAAAATTTGATAATGCAGTATTTAGTTTGGAGAGTGACATGGTTGTTATTTTCATTGTTGAAAATAGCATCTCCCCAGACTATTTGTGCATGTCCATCTGATCTATTGGATGGATCTGACTTGGATCAGAAGAGAACACAGTCTTTTTGTATTTAGCATGAGACTTTGGAAAAGGAATTTTCGCTTGTAAAAATGCCATTTGCATCCTTCCTTTCTCACTGTCAAAGGCAGTGAGAAGCCTGTGTTGGGAAGTTGATGTTTGCTTCCAAAACTGACTATAGACATCAAATTTTAATGCCACATTCTTATGCTTAATGTCTAAGAATCTAGAGAAAATGTTTTGTTCTTCAAAAGAACTACAATTTGAATGTTGGATAATCTCCATAGGTTCTCTAGCAGGTGATGATGATGGAGGAGTCATAGGAACACTTGTCGATGTAGAAACTTCAATCTCTCCCAAATCAATAATCTTTGGTTGTTCTCCCTCTGAAAGGAAGGTGGAACCAAGCTTTGGCTTTTTGTGCTGCAAGATCAACTCCTTCATGATTTATTTAGCATGTGGAGGCTCTTCTCTGACACTTTTTTGTTGCTTACTGTCAAGAACTAGGGTTTGCACCTTAGAAGTTGAAATGATCAGGAGATCATGTCCAAGTTAAAAAATTGCTCAAAAACGGAAGTGCTTAGAAATGGTTGCAATATGAATGACCAGAAAGGTCTCGTCACTGCGATACTAGCACCGTGAACTATTCTCAAAACCGAGGTTGTATGTGAAATTTATTGAGGTTTGAAATCGTCAAGTGAACTCCAAAACAGGACTTTTTGACTTAATTGATTATGCCATTTTTTATAAAAAAATTATATTGGCAAAGTTGAATTTTTACTCATATTTTTGGGCCTATCATTAGGTGCCATGTGGCTTGCTGAGAGTCTGCCACGTGGCCCCGGGCCATTGGTTGAAAATTCTTACACAAAATTTTGGTGGGTATGGGTCTTGAACCCTTGACCCGACTACTCAGGCAGGGCGACCCAACTGACACACTGTGGGCGTTGGTTGAATGTCTGGGTGAGTCGAGCGGAGTTTAAACGGTTGTCGTCAGCATGTGTAACGAGCGAATAAGGTTCAGGACCAACCCTTAGAGCCAGCCCTCGCAATGTGACCTCACCACTGGAACCCTAGCGGAATGAAACGTAATCGGCGGAAAGTTAAGGACTTGGGTCTAAGCCCCGGTAGCATACGACCTAGTCTCGAGAACCATGGCCTAAAATAGTTGCACTGGCAGAATAAAAGGGGTAAGCCCCTTTGTGCTAGCCCCTAATGATATAACCTCAACGATGTGACCAAGAGCGCGGGCTAATCCTTATCTGCCAGTGAACTAACCGTACCGGAATATATGCATGTGAATGCACCAACCATAAATTGTCAGCATTTAATGTCTCCCCATATTTAGCACGCGGATCCACCAGTTATGGAAATTTCACCTTTTTAGTCAATTTCACTAGAGTTCTCCCACTTTTAGAGGGGTTTTTGGGGGACATTGGGCATCATTTTTGCAGTAGTCATAACTCTCTCAATTTTCGACCAAACAAGATAAAATTTTGGTCAATTTTGGGTTTATTCAGTATTCTGAGCAGTTTGGGATAGGTTTCAGAGTGAACAAAGGTGATCTACAAATATTTTGCTTCAGGGAAGAGGAAGGATCCAGCAGGGCCATCATGGAGAAGGCATTGTATTGGGTTGTATTTCACTGTTTAAGGTGATAGAAAAGCCATTTCTAGCTATTTTCTATCTTTTGAAGTTAAATTTACAGTTGGTTTTGCATTTTTAAGCATATTTTTCACTTTCTAACCATTTTGAGCAAATTAATAGAGCAAGGACATGCCATTGGGGAGCCTTGGACCGGCAGATGTAGCCCAGGAGGGGTGAACTGCCTCAACAATTTCATGTTTTATGTGATGGTGAATTTTACTTGCTGTGTGTTTCTGCTGTGATATGTTAAACAATAAATTTAATTAACAAATCATAACACATAAAACTCAAAAACATGACCAAAACTACTTTGTTTAACCTACAAGTCATGGAGAACACTTTGCACACTAAATTATATCAGAATGGATACTTTGCATAGCTTTACAAATAATTCCATTTCAAATCAATTTGGTATCAGAGCTCAAGTTTTAAGAATTAGTTTTTGTGCAAAGATATAATTGATTGTTTGCAAGTTTTGATGCTTACTCGGCTTAAGCTCAAGAGAGGGGAAGGACAATTAGTTAGAGCTCAAAGTAATCCTCAACCAAGGAGGGCCAGAGTGCCATTATCTCCACCTTATATTTCACCTCCAAGAGAAGCTGAAAATTCCTTAAGCATGTCTTCAAGAGAAGGAAAAGCTCCTGAAGACATTGATCCCAAAGAAGAATAACGGGTGTTCTGAACGGCATTCCTAGACATGACTGAGATGGTGAGGATACTCTACCAATAAAGGAATGAAAGGCTTGAAGGAGAAGGGTCTAAACATCAAAAGGAAGGAGAGGGATCTTCAGGAGGAAAGAAAAGTGATGAAAATTCAAAGAAAGGACATGGAGGAAATGGTGATCCACCATCCCCATCTTCATCCTCTTCCTCTACATCGTCATCCTCAACTTCTGTGAACCAATCTCACAAGTCCAAGAAAACTGGTAAAAGTCCATTTTTAAAGCTTGATGTTAAGTTTGAGTTGCCTATGTTTAATGGTGAAGTCAATACAAAAAAACTTGACAATTGGATAAGGCAGTTGGAGGTTCACTTGAGGATACATAACCTTCATGATGACGACACCAAGATTCAGTTAGCCTCTTTGAGAATGGAAGGAGCAGCATTGGTATGGTGGGAAGCCAAGATTAAGGATGAAATTAAAAAACATGGTAATATCTCTTTATCATGGGGTGAATTTATTACTGCAATTAAAAATCAATTTTATCCATTAGCTCATTTACAAAAGGTTATCATGAATTGGCAAAACTTCAAACAACTTAAGGGACAAAATGTACAAGACTACACCCAAGAGTTTAGGAGAAAAGCACTCTTATTAGGGGTAGACTTACAAAGTCAAGACACTTTTCTGAAATATATAGGTGGTTTGCATAGCTACCTTAGACATACTATCCTTATTTCCAATCCTACTACTCTAGATGAGGTTTGTGTACAAGACACGCATTTAGAGGCTAGAGGGAAAAATAATTTTGATGAGGGTAGAAACAAGCCTTTTAAGGGGAAAAACAAAGATAAAACCTCTAGGGGAAAAGGCAAAAAGAATGAATCTGTCAAAAAAGAGGGTGAGAAAGTGATATGTAAACATTTTTCAAGAGAAGGCCATGAAGAGAAAAACTATTGGAAACTTCATCCTAAAAAAAGAACTCAGTTTAACAAAAACAAAGAGAAGAAGAAAACTGCAGCTACTACAACTACACAACAAGACTTAGGAGATGATTCAGGTGACGAAACCAAAATTACAGCCATGGGTTTGAATAGTATGAAGGGTAAATAAACTGAAACTAAGCCAAGCACTAGTACCTCAAAATGTCATGTACAAGCTCCAAATGAGGAAGAAAGAATTGAATTGTTCCATGTGAGGGTAATCTCAAAACATACAAAAATTGACACACTGTTTGACAGTGGGTCACAAGAAAATCTCATATCAGAAGACTTGGTCAAACAGCTTAAACTTGAAACAATTCCACATCCAAATCCATACCCACTTGGTTGGATATGCAAGGATGCAAACTTACAAGTTTCAAGGAAGTGCATATTGCGCTTTGCAATTACTGCACACTTTATTGACACGGTTGAACTTGATGTAGTGCCGCTTGATATATCAGGAATTGTTTTGGGAAGTCATTACTTATATGAAAAGAAAGTGATCTTCCATCGCCATGAAAATAAGTATCATCTTTTTAAAGATGGCAAGGATTTTATTGTCAGAGCACATCGCAAAAAGACAAATATAGCGATGGTAAACGTGGGACAAGTAAAAAGGCTAGTAAATTCTAGTAAGAGTTTTGTACTTCTTATGGTTAAGCCTAAGGTTGATGTGAATCATGAGTCATTTGAAAATTGTGATTCCAAGTTAAAATCATATTTATATGATGTAGTTGATGCACATCCTGAGATGTTTCAGGAGCCAAAAGGTTTGCCTTCTAAAAGTGAGATTCAACATTAAATACAGTTGCAACAAGATTGTCCTCTTCCTAACATAGGCATGTAACGCATGTCTATCATGGAGAATGCTAAAATAAAGAGGCAAATTAAGGACTTATTGGACAAAGGTTTCATAAGACCAAGAACTTCGCCATGTGGGTCACCGATAATATTGATTCCGAAGAAAGATGGAACTTGGCATATGTGTGTGGACTTCAAGGCATTGAACAAAATAACAGTAAAGAATCATTGCCCACTCCCAAGGATAGATGATTTGTTAGATCAGCTGAAAGATACTAAATTTTTCACTAAGTTAGACTTACGTAGTGGTTATCATCAAGTTAGAATTGCAAAAAATGACATTTGGAAGACAACATTTAAAACCAAACAGTGACTCTTTGAGTGGCTTGTTATGTCGTTTGGTTTATGCAATGCACCTGCAACTTTCATGCAAGTAATGGATGATGTATTACGTCCTTTTCTTGATGATTTCGTTATTGTATACTTAGATGACATCTTAATTTTCAGCAAGACTAAATAAGAGCATGTCATTAATTTTACGAAAGTACTTGATATTTTGAAGAAAAATCAATTGTTTCTTAAAATGTCAAAGTGTGAGTTTGGAAAGATTTTGGGACACATAGTAGGAGGAGGAGTTTTGAGAATTGATCCTTCAAATGTAGAAGCCATAGTGAATTGGCCTACTCCAAAATCCATTATAGAGGTAAGAATTTTTTTGGGTGCTGCTCAGTATTGGAGGAAGTTTATTTCTAACTTCTCTGCAATAGCAGCTCCTATGCATGCAGTGACAAGTGTGAAGTGTGATTTCCAATGGGGAGGCAAGCAACAGAAATCTTTCGAATCTTTGAAAGAGAAGATAAGTTTAGCTCCAGTACTTGCATTACCGGACTTGAGACATCCATTCGAGATTCAGACCGATGCTAGTGATTACGCCATGGGTGCAGTTCTCTTACAGCATGGTAAGCCTATCGCATTTCATTCTGAGACATTTAATGGTGTTGTTGTGAATTATCCTACATATGATAAGGAGTTGTATGCGTTGGTACAAAGCGTCAAAAAGTGGAAATACTATTTGATGGGAAAAGAGATAGTTGTTCATACTGACCATCACCCTTTACAGTACTTGTAGTCGCAAAGTAAATTACAATAGTCACGACATTTCGGATGGATGGGTTTCCTACAAAAATTTCACTTGGTAATAAGGTACAAGAAAGGTACTTTTAATAAAGTTGTTAATATGCTTTCAAGGCCTATTATTAGTGCTACTACTTTACTTAAGAATGATTATATTGTACATGAGAGTTACATAGAACAGTATGCATCAGATGTTGATTTTAAGGATGTGTATGCTAACTTGAGTGAAGGGAACCATGTTGAGGAGAATCATTATCACTTGCATAATAATTTGCTATTTCATATGGGCAAGTTATGTATACCACAGGGAGAGAGACTAGGTGTCATGAGACAATCTCATTCTTCTCTTATTGCTGGACATTTACAGAGGTATTGTTATTGGCCTCGCATGGTAGATAGTGTTTCATGTTTCATTAGAGGTTGTTCATTATGTGCTACAAGCAAGCCTAGCAATAGGAAGCTTGGTTTATATGCACCATTACCGGTACCTTCTAGACCATGGGAAAGTGCTTCTATGGATTTTGTTGCAGGTCTACCATTCTCTAAAAAGCAGCATGATTATCATTATGTAGTAGTTGATAGATTCAACAAGATGTGTATTCTTATGCCATGTAAGAAATCTATAACTGCTAAAAAAACTGCTGATTTATATTTTCAACATGTATGGGTTCATTATGGCTTGCCTAATTCTATTGTTAGTGACATGGAATCCAGATTTGTTGGGAATTTTTGGTCCAATTTATGGAAGATGATGGACACCAAGTTGAAGAAGAGTATTTCTTTCCATCCACAAACAAAGCTAGTGAAAAGAACCATTGTACATCTTTTGAGAGGTTATTGCAGCAAGCATCCCAAGCTTTGGGATGAGCACTTGCATTATATTCAGCATGCTTACAACCGGACCAAGCACTCTTCTACAAATACTTCACCTTTTGAAGCTTGTTTTGGGTATTTGCCTAAGTCACCTTTAGATTTAATTCTTGAGAAGGATGTTGCCATTGATGGGCATAGTGACATTGACAAAGCTCACATGTTCATTGAAATAATTCAACTCATACATCAGCAAGTTCAAGAACAGCTTGAAAAAATTCAATGCAAGTACAAGGAGAGGCATGACAAACACAGAATTGATCATAAGTTTCACAAAGGAGATGAGGTATGGCTGCATATTAGTAAGGAAAGAATTCAAGGAGAAGGTAAAAAGCTGAAGCTTATTCGTTATGGTCCATTCAATATTCTTAAACAAGTTGAAAATAATGCTTTTCAAGTAGATTTTCCTTCATATATGAAAATGTATTCCGTTGTGAATGTGGAAAATTTACGTTTGTATGAACTTCATTTAATTGTTGATCATGAAAGTGACATTTAGCTGCCATCCATAGAGGATTTCTCACCAGAATATTTGGATGAGCTGAAAGAGGATGCTATCCTTGACAGAAGGACATGCACTTCGAGTAGGGGAAGTGTCGATTATCTTCGGATTGGTCTTAAAGGCAGCAAACCGAGTAAGGAAAAATGGATGGAGGTGGAAAAGGTGATGGATCTATACCCTCATCTTCTGAACAGGTAATTGAAGGCTTTTGGGGTCCAAAAGCTTCCCAATGGGGAGGTGTGATCAAGAGATCATGTCCAAGTTAAAAAATTGCTCAAAAATGGAAGTGCTCATAAATGGTTGCAATTTGAATGACCGAAAAGGTCTCTTCGCTACGATTCTAGCGCCATGAATGGTTCTCAAAACCGAGGTCGTATGTGAAAGTTACTGAGGTTTGAAATCGTCTAGTGAACTCCAAAATAAGACTTTTTGACTTAATTGATTATGCCAATTTTTATAATAAAAATTATATTGGCAAAGTTGATTTTTTATTCATATTTTTGGGCCTATCAGTGGGTGCCACGTGGCCTACCCATAGGCTTCCACGTGGCCTCAGGCCATTGGTTGAAAGTCTTACACAAAATTTTGTTGGGTATGGGTCTTGAACCCTCGACCCGACTACTCGGGCAGGGCGACCCAACCAGCACGTTGTGGGCATTTGTTAAACGTCTGGGCGAGTCAGGCGGAGTTTAAACGGTTGTCGTCAGCATGTGTAATGAGTGGAGAAAGTTGGGGACCAGCCCTTAGATCCATCCCTCGCAATGTGACCTCACCATTGGAACCCTAGCGGAATGAAATGTAATTGGTGGAAAGTTAAGGACTCAGGTCTAAGCCTTGACAACATACAACTTAGTCCTGAGAACCATGGCCTAAAACAGTTGCACCGACAGAATAAAATGGGTAAACCCCTTTGTGCTAGCCCCTAAGCATAGAACCTCAGCGTTATGACCAAGAGTGCGGGCTAATCCTTATCCGCCAGCGAACTAACCGTACCGGAAAATGAACATGTGAATGCGCCAACCATAAATTGTCAGCATTTAATGTCTCCAAGATTTAGTGCGCGGTTCTACCAGTTATGGAAATTCTACCTTTTTATTCAGGTTAACTGGAGTTCTCCCACTTTTAGTGGGGTTTTTGGGGGACATTGGGCATTTTTTTTGCAGTAGTCATAACTCTCTCAATTTTCGACCAAACAATATAAAATTTTAGTCAATTTTGGGTTTCTTCAGCATTCTGAGAAGTTTGGGACAGGTTTCAAAGTGAACAGAGGTGATCTACAACATATTTTTCTTCAGGGAAGAGGAAGGAGCCATCAGGGCCATCATGGAGAAGGCACTATATTGGGTTGTATTTCACTGTTTAAGGTAAACATAAGCCATTTCTAGCTATTTTCTATCTTTTGAAGTCGAATTTATAGTTGGTTTTGCCTATTTAGGCATATTTTTCATTGTGTAACCATTTTGAGCAAATTAATAGAGAAAAAATATGTCATTGGAGAGCCTATGACCGGCAAATGTAGCCCAGGAGGGGTGAACTGCCTCAACAATTTGTTGTGCTATGTGATGGTGAATTTTACTTGCTATGTTTTTTTGTTGTGATGTGTTAAACAGTAAATTTAATTAACAAATCCTAACACATAAAACTCAGAAACATTACCAAAACTATTTTGTTTAACCTGCAATTCATGGAGAACACATTGCACACTAAATTATATTAGAATGGATACTTTCCATAGCTTTACAAATAGTTCCATTTCAGATCATGAAATAACTTGTTCATATACCTCTTGAAGAGTGCCTTCAATCCATTCATCTTGATTCACATATTTCTCTATTTCTGCTCTGTAGGTATGAGTATAGGAAGTTGTCTTGAGTTTGACTCTCAGAGCAGAAATAATGCCATTGGGGGTCATAAGACCAAGTGAAACTTGGTTGGAAACCCATTTTCTTTTACATTGCATCAGCTTCAGCACCAGTTGATCTGGTATTGCAGATGAAGGATCCAATGCTTGCCTTGAGCTTAAACTGAGATTTCCTCTTTCCTGAGACAAAATGGAGATCATCCGTGTTTATCATTTTTCTAATATACTCTAAGGAAAAGACTCTCATAGGGACATATCTTGAAAGCTTATATGGTGGGATTTCACAACCATATACTCTAATTTTTGTGTATTTTTGGTATAGACACCAATCCCCAGTTTCGCTTGCTCACTCTAGTATAAGATCCCTTTAATTTCTTCCCCAATTCTCGGTTCTGACTGACTAGTAAGTAGTTGTTTCACTGCGTGTGTGAAGGTGTCTATGAACTCTGCAAAATTAGTTGTTGTTGATGTAGCCCTGACTAACTTTGTCCAATGAATCATTGATTGACTCACTCCTTGTGCATCTTGTTTACTGAAGTGGATAGGAAGCATCTCTGCATGTTGAAAAAGAAATATGTGAATAATTACAGAAGTGTAATTAAACACACCCTGTGTTGTAAAGTTCAATAATTTCTTGTGTATATTTTCAGCCAATAATTGGTTGTAATTATACATGAAAAATGGTGATTTTTCTTTACTGAAAATGGATAAGAACCCCATGATGGGTTCATCAACTATTTGGTCATTTGGGTATCCTAAGAAATATGAAAGAAGTGAAATTCAGTGTCTAGAGGCTTCAGGAAAGATTGAGGATGAGTATGGTGGCTTTTTCTTGGGAAATTTTGCATCCTCAGGTAAGAATATCTCAAATATTTGGGCTCTTTGTGGGAAGGTTAGCTTATGGTAAAGTTCCATGAGAGCAGGAGGTAAAAAATGGGATAGAGAATCAAATGAAGGGATGAGGTGCATTTGGTTTATGGTCTCTGCGGAGATGGTGATCAGAATGTTTCCATTTTAAGCCACCACTGATCTTTTTATGGGATCATACTATTTTTGGCACTATGAAATTAGATCAAGCAAAGAATGGGTCTGAGGAAAGGCAAAGAGGGGCAACATAGATTCCCAGAACCTGATAGGGTCCTTATTATCTATGTGTTTTTATTTTAGCCATAGATATAGTTCATGGAAATCGAATTCGCAGTGAGCGTCTGAGACTTTAAAGAAAGTGACTACGAGGGGTATGAGATCCAGGTTGAGTTGTGGTGTAGGAGCGAGAATTTCTTCTGCAATCGAGTTAGTGACCTGCACTTCTTCAATCACCTGTTTCTTCACTTTGGCTTTAGGGTCACCTGCTTTTTGGTCTTGGCTTTGGGGGCCATGTTAACAGGGATATAAACTGGGATAAGTAACTTGAGTATTAGGTGGTTGAAAAAAGGGTGGCAGTGGTTACAGAAATGGTGACAGTGATCGTAGAGTGCAGAGCTGGTGATTTGGAACAGAATGCAAATATGACAAGTTGTTATAAACAGACAAGAAAGTAAAGTGATATAAGGAAGTCCACAAATTATTTTATAAGTATAAATCTGGTTTTAACGGCCTGGAAGGTGACCGTAGGAGTTTAACGGCTCAGGATCGAGTTTAATGAGCAACGGTGCATCAAACGACTAGGGGACGATCGTGTGAACCGAGTACAATGGTTAGGGAGCGGAGTTGTTGGCGAGTAACAGTTAGGTAATGTTACAGGATGACATTGAATGGATGACCAATGGTTATGGTGTGAGGGAGGATCCGTTGGCTTGAGGCGCGGGAGGAAATAGTCATTGGAAACAAAATGCCCAGTGGATTTCGGGGGGGTACCTCTCGGTTTACGGGTTTGGGCAGAGGGGGTGTGAATTCTTGTGGTGTTGACATGTTGAAAAATGTGGTAGTCGTTAAAAACACACTTCGGACCCCCCCCCCCATCCTAGCGTTAACGAGAAATGGTCGGGGGGGTCGCGAAGTGATCCTCTGCCATCGATCTTGAGCGGGTATAAGATCCTCCGTTAAAACTTGTCAGCACATTATTCATTGTCGTTTGACGTTTTTGTCCTGTAGTGACTTTAGGATAAAAATAAAATAAGTGTTATATCATGTGGTTAATTAATGAAAATATAAACCCATTTTAAATAATTTAATCATCATTAATTAATTTTTAATCTTTTGGTAACTCGGCGCATTTAAATAGGCAACCATGATTTATTTTTTCAGACTAAAACATTCACATTTTATTTTGTTGCTTCCCTAACATTTTTTTATGTTTGCCTTCTTTCTTTAGGGCAACTAACTCTAACATTTTATTTTGACATGGATGCATAAAAACATAATTTTTCCTAACATTTTTTAATTTTTCTTTTTCATCCGTATACTAGCTTAGCATTTTATCTTTCATTTTTTTCAACTAACATGCTAACTTATCAAAACCAGATAATGTTACAACAGAAACCTGTAGGCAATGCCCATTTGCTGGAACTAAATTTTTATGGGAATAATAATGAGTATATATATTTGTATTTTCAAGTTGATTGTTGTAAATCCATTTGTTTTCTTTCCCAATTTGGTTAGCCGGTTGATCACAAGTAATAAAGAGCAGTTAATTGTAATTGAAGAAATGGAATCACCACCTCCTCCTTCCCTTCCTGCCAATGGGGTTGAAACTCAGTTGACTGGCATTGCCAATGAGATCATGAAACCGCTGCACAAAAAGTATTTAAAACTACTATTCATCATACTTCACTATTGTTACATTACATGAAAATAAAATTAATAAACAAAAAATAAACAAATATGTATATACATGACAACGTCTAGAAAATTAAACTAGTGCAGATCCATATTAAACCTGGATCTGCACCCACAATGTCTAGAAAAATAAACCATTGTAGGTCCATCTTAAACCTAGATATGCACCGAGAGATATCAAATTTCTTTTTCCCTTGTTTGTAGGAGATGCCCTTCAACGTTGCAAACTCCCGGTGAAGGTCACTAGAGATTATATTGCAAGCATTCCATTTCATTTGAGAAATTGTTGGACATTCCAACTTGAATGATAGTGCTCCCATAATTATTTTACAAATCCAAAAATCATTATGGGTGTTGTTCATATGAGAGGCTATCTTTACCCTATCATGGATAAAGACTTGGTGGATTCTTAGTTTATCATCCTTACAATATATGTACTTTCTAAATCTGTTCCTTGAGTATATCAGTCATCCAATGTCCTCTCTTATCACTATTGAGGGTGCAAGTATCCCAACTTTTAAGCAAGAAATTGAAGCCTTTCTTTCCTCCTTTTTTTGCCCCACATAAATTGAGGGAGAATATATTCCAGCTTGTTGCAAACCATGGTATCTAAGATAGTAATCCTATCGAGTAGATCCTTGTACATCCAATTTTGAATCTTTTTCTTTGATTATTCGTACAAGCTTTGAAGTTATCATAATTGTCCTTTGAGTAGAGATATCACTTAAAACAAGTCCACCCTTATATCTCCCAAGGGTGCAAATATCATGACCTAATTGTTGGTTGCAACATTTAATTGAAATGTCTAGACATTGCAGAGTGCAATCTATTGGTTACTCACTTCCAAGTAAAATTCCAAAGTATTCAACGCATCGACAAAGCATAAATTCAGTAATTGTTTGTCTACGAAGAAATATACCTTTGCCTTTCCATGTAGTTGTGCAATGTCTAGATATTTGCCTTGCCTGTAAGAAGTAGAATAGATAAAAATGTGGTAAGTGGGAATTCTTATCTAATATGAACTCAGTAACAACAATGTGAAATACACAAATACAAGAAAGCAAGAAAAGGAGCAAGTATGCAAGTAGAAGAGGGCATTTTCAAATGTGTAGAAGTTTTCCAGATAAGATAATAGGATAAGATAAGTTTATTAATGTGCAACAAATGACCACAAATAAGTCCATGTAATTTTTTAAGTGCATTAGTATTGATACAATGTTGGACTAGAATGGCCACTTTGATAAAAATAGAAGCATATCTAATCCACTATATCTAAGATACAAAACTAGATTGTAGATCCAAGAGCATCATTGGCTGCAAGAACATATATAAATCCGGAAAATGGGCATTCTTCTTGATATGGACATGATATTTACAATGCCAAATACTCCCATACAAGTAAGTGAAATTCCCTTGAATATAGTAATCTTATTTCCTAGTGGTAGATTCTTATACATCCAATTATGAAGGTTACTATGAAGTTTATTCAACATCCACAATTATTTTTTAAGTTAAAGATATGAATACCAAAAGGAATGCCCAAATTTCAAATACTTGATAGTTTTTGTTGGTATATCTTTCTAGCTATTCCAAGTAATCCTGGTGAGTGATGGGGATTATATATATATTCCTCACGACTATTTGTATACTTGTGGTACAAAGAGATGTAAATAAACATAGATCATGATTATGTTAACTTGAAGAATGGTGCACAAAATTGTATTTTAGAAGCAGGCAAAGAAAGTGTGGATGTGCATATAAATTACTTAAACCACTAGGAATTATGAAAAATCCCTATCCATTAGGATTTGATACCAATTGATATGAACAGTGTGACAACAATGAAAAATACTCAAATACAAGTTTGGTAACAAGGGAGGAAGCATGCAAAACCTAAGAGGATATTGTTGAATTGTACACATGCTCCCACTCAAGATTGTATTAAGATACATAGTAGTATGAAATTAGTGGAACACAACCATATTTGATCAAGTTTCTTAGGTATATGACTATAAAATTCATTTTTAGATGAGTGATAAATTTAGACCAAGTCACCCTTAAAAGCCACAAGTTAAGTTGAATAAGTACAATAGTAGATAAAATACACATATAATACACTTTTGTTGAGGAATTAGAAAAGAGGCCCCAGATAGATTTGCAAGAGAAAATTCTAAATCCTAACCATGTTAGCTTTTGTAGAATGATGTCCCCACTCTATTATGTCATAATGATTGATGTTGTAGATAAAATAAATTTATCTACCACATCAATATTCATTATAAAATTGAGAGGAATTATAAATTTTGAAGTAGCTAATTGACCTATGGTTTTTCAAGCTTGAATGTAAATTGCTTCACACCTGAAGCCTTTACTTGATAGTTTTTTCTTCCACACCTAGAAATATGGCCCACTTGGTGTCTTTGTGTAAGAACACTCTTAAAAATCCTTAACTCCTAGGCAAGCTCATGAAATATTACTTGCAATGCTTCCAAATTGTTTTGAGAATTGTTCGTCTAGGCGAATTAAAGGAATTTTCACCTATGATTATATCATAAATCATTAGGGACTTGGATGTTGTGTATATGTGCAGTTGTTTCTAGCCTATGTTTGACAAATACCTCATAAGGAGCTTCTTCTTCATTTTTCCTTGCAATCCATTTAGTCGTTATAACCTTCCTTGGAGCATGGTTGTTAATTAGCCCAAGTCCTTTACCTTCTCTATGGAGGGTGTAAATGTCACTAGTAACTGACTAGTTTCCTTCCTCCTCACTTTTATCATGGAAAATGAAACAGGATAGGTTTCAACTTCTTATAACCAAATCATCAAGGGAAAGATAAGTAAAAAAACATGTCCAACTGCTTGAATTTTTCTTAATATGTTAAAACATAAGCAACTAGTGAAGCTTCACAAAGCTAAGAAACTAGTCTAAGAGAGGACAACGAAAAATACATGAGAAGAAATGAAGCCAAGAGTGAGAATACCAAAAAAAAGGAACACGTCTAGTGGCATTGACACTAGAGGCCGCAACCAAAGAAAAAGGATGGGATACTCCAATAAATCCTCAATAATTGTAAAGGGCCTAATGCATTGTTTAATCAAGACATTTGGAGAATAGCTAATACTATTGCATGTATCATGGGTGAGATCATAGTGTGCATGACAATTTTAAGACCCCCATCATTCCTAACAATTAACGCTACAAAAAAGAATATTTGAATTGATCATTGGTTGCTTGAAGCATGGACATTGGCTTGTCTATAGTTCTAAGATGTCCTTGCATTGCACTGTGTGTTGGTCCCGTGACATCCAACTCAGGGTATTGTATGGGAATTACTTGGTCCCATGTGTTAGACTCTCCCGTACACAACAGTTGGTATTTGGTTCTCAACAATTATTAATTGAAAAAATACACAACTACATTCTTAACACGAAAAATATTGTGGAAGAAAAAAACTCAATCTGAATCACATACACAAACAAATTTCTGCCCAATCAATAATTCTTCATTAATAAATTAATCACATAACTTAATTGGGATCATGTCTTGGGATAATGGCTCAATTGAGGAAATACAAAACTAATCACCAACCTCGCTACACTCTCTCAGACCCAACACACACTCACTAAGAAGCCTCTCTCAATCTTGTGTTGTTGTTGCATCTCATCTCCTCACCTTAGCCTTACCTTTATAACTTTACATTGAGACCAAACCCTAATCCTAACCCTAACCCTAACCTCAAAGTGATGGAAAGACAAGATTAGATCTCGCCTTACTTGATGTCGGTGACTAAGATTAAAAATTAATCACTAAAGTAAATAATTTACTTTATCGAAGTTTTTATTTTAGCTCTATAAGACAACATATAATTATGTGCTTTTTCCTAAGTAACTTAGGCTAAGTTACATCAAGAAATATTCTAAGGTGAAATGTGGGTGACTTTTGCACGCTTAGACACAAGGCCCGTGCAGAAGGTGCTTGCTTGAGCTACAAACTTAAAAGTGATGAGATACAAGGCTATGGCCCCCACGTAGCATCCCTCCCTTCGTGCATCCCTGGGTTGTGTCCATGCATGCATCCCCCCATTTTTTCCAACTTCAGTATTCTGGAGTTTGGATGAATTCAGTCTTCTGGAGTAGAATGAATTCTTTTTCTTATGGCCATCTCATAGATAATAACCACAAGCCAAAGAGGGCCCACAAGGCATGAAACAAAAACCACATGTATTTTAGCACCAAAAACAAAAACCACAAGTATGAATATATGAAATGTGCATCTTTTGAGTCACTGTATGGTGGGGATACATGAAGTAAATATCTATTTATGCTTGAGTATGTATAATTTGGTTTATAAAGACGTCAACCTTAAAAATTGTTTAGTGGAAAACTATAGGTGCAAGCAACACCTATTCTAATTAATATTTGATTGTGGAGAACATTCTCATCATATATATTTATATGTAATATTTGGATGGAGAGGTGTTTTGCAAATGATGATGAAATGTATTGTGATACTTTGTTGTTTTGTTTAAAGATGTCAAGTGTTCATTGGGTGATTTGGAGATATGAATTAATTTAATAGAAATTTTTATATATTTTACATTTGAATGATGTTCTTTGTTTTATAGATGATAAGTCATGATGTTATTGTTTTGTGTATAATGATTTTTTATTTTTTTTGGGCTTAGCACAACATTTTAATAAAAAATTTCTTGATGGTTTTTGTGAACTTTACACTTATTTTACTTTGAATGCTACTTACAAATCTAGTATTTCTCAACTCTTGGAAACTATTGATGCAGGTTTCTAGATCGATTTGAAATTTTACTTTTGGAATATTCAGAGAGATGTCAAAAGCTAATCCTAGGAAGAAACCATCAACGCAAATGGATGTATTATCATACTTTCAAAAGCCTCAATCCAAGAATGCACGTTCTCTTCATGCTTTAAGCTCCTTTGAACAATCTGTTACCGAGAGAGATGTTAAATCTTGTGAAAATGCATCTGATATCCATATGATGGATGAAATAATAGGCTCCTCAAGTGATCAGGGTGAGATAAATGCAGTTTCAACATAAATTAGTGATCAAAATGTTAAATATTTTTCCTTGGAAGGTGACACAAACCATTCATGGAAAAGAAAAAAAGGCCAGTAGACCGTAGGGAGACAATTCCAAGATGATTGGGTCTCAAGTTTTCCATTTATTCAAGAAATAACTCCTACAAATGTGAATGAGGTTTTACGATAAGTTATATGTATTGTGTGTAGTTGGAAAAGTTGCAAGGTAGTGAAATTTCAAATGAAGCTAGATACATTACAAAAGCATGCAAGAAAGGTGTATAAAAAGAAAATTGTAAATGGTAAAGCAAAATCTATTGTCAGATGGAAATCTTTGGAGGAATGTCTACATATCCAATGTCTGGAAGAATACAAAAAATATTTAATAAGTAAGAGGAAACTTGAGGCAAGTGGAGGAACCATCATATCTCTATTTGAAAATACGATGGAAATAATTTTTTTATCCAAGACGATACCATTGAGCATTGTATTTCACATCTTATGTAAAGGTCATCCTATGACAGATTATCTAGATCACGTGAAATTTCTATCTTTTCTTCTCGTGCCAAACTTTCCATCTTCACATTGGTCAGTAACCAATGGTTGGGAATGGGTAAGATATCTAGCTCAAGTAGAAAATGATGATTTGAAACATGAGATTACAAATGCTAGGATTTTGGAATTGTCTTTGGATGAGGTTACAGTTATAGATAATACTTCATGGATCTGCATGAGCATTTATATGGTTACTAACCATATTAGGCATTCCTTATAAGCTAGAAAGGTGGCTTATAGTTAATGACCATATTAGGCATTCCTTATATGGTTAAGGACCATATAAGCCATAAAGGTGGCTTTCTTATCATAATGGAGTGATATTTATCTGATTTTGTTTATTCCTGACATAGCACAACCCACAAAACACACCACAATATTTGGAGGTAGACACTATTTCTTTCTTTAGACCCATGAGAAGGTTATTTTCCTATACAGTTTTTTTTTTCAAATTGATAAATGTAGGTAATTTACAACTATTGTCTACTGATATATACAGCCAGGCCACATCCAACTTTACTGTTAAGTATTCTTCCCATGCACAAGGTCTGAAAACAAAAATTTTAATATCACGGGGCCTATACTATCAACCAACATTCTCCAAAATCTCCTAAAGGAAAAGTATTGTTAGCTTCTTCTCACACAAATTGAAATAACATTTATTCATATTTGTTGTCCTCGATATGCCTTTTATTCTGAAAATAAGGAAAAATTCTGCTGTAAACCACCATCCAAAAGGTAATTCAACTTCTCAAGGTGCTCTCTTGTTATCCCAAAAGGACCACTAATTCTCAACTGCTTCAATCCGTGCATGTTGCATTCTCTGTGTGCTTTGAAATTTCTACAATGCCATAGCATTCAACCTTGTGTAGCCTGGAAAACATAACTGCAAAGCCCAAAAACAAGTGCACCGCGTATTATCAATGGTAGAGTAGAAGGTACCAAGAGAAAATGAGACTTCACACAAAACTTATGAATTAACGAGCTTAACTTGAGCAAGTGTAAGATAATAATATAATTGCATGACGAAAACCTAATACATTTGACAAAAATAAATAAAAATCCACAATCAATGCAAAATATGGTTTTGAAAAGAATGGAAAAACTGAACAAGAGAACAACCTACAAGCAATACCTTCCATGCAACATAATTTTCACATAAATGCATTACCTTCCCATGTTTCCAGATATCTAATGAAAATTAAGATATGCCAGGCAAGTTGAGGAGCAGCCACCAGTGTGTGCAATAATAAAATACAAATCAAGAAACGAGCGAAATTTCAAACACATAAGAACATGGAATACCAAATGGAAGAGTTGCACCAGTGCCTCCCTTGAAGGTTTCAACATTTTGGGGAAAATTTTGTCTACATTTCCTTCAAAAAATAAGCTTCTAATATTTTAATTTTCTATCCTTTTATCATTGTATTTAAAGGAGACTACGGGTTAAATTCACATGCAAACACATCCATTTAGTAACCCGGTTTGAAAACATTTTACGGGAAGCACAATTCCATTTCATGAAACCCAAGCAATTGCTTTATTTGAATCTAACTGTTGGACATTGCTAATCATGCCAAAATGCAGAAAATATATATTCAGAAAGTAAATATATTGTTATCTTCAAAATTTCAAGTGCAACAACAAATTCATCAATCTGTAATTTCTCAAAATCAGAAATCAATAAAGACAAATACCAACCTTTGTAAGCTTTGGACTAATGCCGAATACTACTTCATAACTAACCTTTAGACCTTTCAGCAAGTTTTAAGAGAGCATCATTAGTGAGCCCTTCACTTAGAGGATACTCCACATGTATATTTTTCCATAAACGAGGATCATCTTTCACTGTAGCATGCAGAGACTTGCAATTTTTTTCAATGGACAGAAGATCTTGCGGGCCCAAATACCAAAGGGAAAAACAAAGCCCATCATGGGGTTCTCTTTGTAATTCTCCACCACTACTACCTTCCATGCTTCCCAAAACAGCCTCGGTTTCACCCTGAGCAATATGGAAAGAATCATAATAAGCTAATGTCTTCATAGAAGGATCTCCCAAAGCGACTTGCACTCAAATATTACTAGTGTCATCCTTATATTTTGCCAGGCTCTCTTTCCATCTGTCACTATTTTCATCCAGCTCTCTCGGGAGTGTTGATTCTCTAGAACCTTGGAATTCTGCCAATAATGCACCAGCTTTCAATGTAGATACAAAGAAAAACCTATATGAACAAGATTAGATCTTCCAAAACTTCAGATCTTCCAATTTATTCAAATTCCTCCATCAAGGGATTATTCACTTGAGCTTCAGATGGTAGGATAGATTCACCTACTAGCAATATAGTTTCAGAGGCTAACAATTTCTCCTTGTCCTCCCTAATTAGTAGGTGATAGCTCCTCCAAAAATTGATCACTTTAACCAAGCAACGTTCAATCAAGATATTTCTCCTGATTCTCAAGTTCTTAGATGAACAATTTGACCCTCTAGGTCTTGGAACTCATAAGTTAGATATTCTTCTTATAGGAGCTCCACTCATGCTCCCACTACATACTATTTTTTATGTACCTTGCAGTCCATTCGAAAACATAGGTCTTCAACTTAGAAATATCATAGTGTCTTCTAAGCACCCATAAAGTCTACCCACCTTGGCTAAAAATCCAACCAAGCTTGGGTGGTAAATATTCTAGTGTCTGGATTTTTCACTTCATACTCATGCCCCTTCATAGACCTATCCACCCTCGCAAAAAAAGAGATCAATAGGGCAGTTAAAGGTTGCAATAGAAGGTGGACTTGTGTTGAGGAGGTAAATCCCCTCTGCGGACAGAGGCGATCCCTACTAGCCCAGATCGGGTCTAGCAACAATCAAACACGCTACAGTGCAGGTTCCTAATCGTAAATAAACCGACTTGCGAGGAAGGCTTACCTGGAATCCAACGTTGTTGTTTGTAGAAGAGGTGGTGCTCCCGTTCCTTTGCCCTGGCAGATCACAATCCTCACGATCTTCGTGGTCGGACACCTGCACATGCAAGAAACAACACAAACGCAAGCATAAAATCCAGTATATACAACTATATGTCAGTCGAAGAGGACATAACTCATGAACATGATCAAGAACAAGAGTGGAACCATAACTGATAGTCGCTTATCATTAAAGAGTCAAAAGAAGAATACAACCAAAGCTTCGACGCCGAATTCTCCTTTGGCGGGTCGTCAGCAGAACATGTCTCGATAAAGCCTGTCAAGGATGGGACAAGCCTCTCTCTCCGGATACTTGGCAATAGTCTCCTTGCTTGGATTTGGCCTTAGGGAATCAAGAAGGCTCTTGCAGCATAAGGATATGAAATCTCTTGGGAACTTGGAGATTAGCTTGCCATGGAGATGAGCAAGCTTTTATAGAAGGAGGAAGGGAAGTTGGGATCCCTATAATTATGGGATTGGCCCTATCATCAAGGAAGCTTCCATGAGAGGTGGAAAACCACTTCCTCTCTATGGAAATCCGTAGCCAAACCTCCCAACTCAAGATAGAAATCAGCCCAGTAATTTGTTAGGATGAAACTTCCGCCTTTTATTTTTTAAAAACACCTCTTAATATGGTTGGCGCGGGTACGGCTCTATGACAGAGCGCCAATTGGCGCGCCCTCTTTGGAGGATTTCCCTCTTGGCGCAAGGGCTGAACTATGGAACCGCGCCAATGGAAAAAGAGCTATTTTCAGGGTTTTTTGCAGGGAGATGTCTTTAGGGAAATTAAAGCTCATCCTCAGAGGGATGCAATGAAAGTATTTTCAAGTCTTAACTCTGCCCACAGGTCACGGAATGAGCCCTCCAATGTGCGGGATGGGGATTGTAGGGATGGTGACAAATTGCTGTGTAACAGATGCCCCCTAAAGCATGAGGCCCGAAAGAGAGAGAGAGGGGTGAAATGCTTTACGAGAACATGCCGACTGAAAACACTGCCATTGGAAAACCTGCAGAGCGAAGTACAACTGATGTCTCAGATACATGATATATATAGGTGGTATGGGCGCAGCCATCCATAATAGAGTATACAATAATCTAGATCCAAGGCATGGACGCAGCCATCCAGTGAGGATCGATAAATAGACTCAGGTATGGTCGTAGCCATCCAATCAGTGAGTCATGTAAATAATAATCCACAATATCGCAGCCTGGATTACAACAGACACAATCCAGGGTCTTGCGCTCCATCTCGACCCGAACAAAGTACAATTTCAAGCATGCGAATATGTGAGCTGAAGTCGAACATGCAAGAACATCGTCTGATTACTAGCCAATGATGAAAGCTGTTAACATACGCGAGAGGAACCACCAATAATGAAAATGGCCCTCAAGGTACTATAGGTACAATCTACGGCGTGCGAATCAATGAGCTAGCGTCGAACACCCGTAGAATCACTCGATCGGAGGCCAATGATGAAAACCTCACGTCGAATGTGACGAACCTGCCATTGAGGCATGCAGGCTCCAAGGTACCATAAGGGAGTCTCTAGATCAGCTTCCTGGATAATGAGCTGAAGTCGACAGGAAGTGACCTCGATCGAAGGTGGGCCATAGTGTTTCCCACATCATCGACACGAGACAGAGGAACATGATGTCTTTTGTGAATCAGGATCAAATGAGAATCAGAGGGAGGTTGATACTTTGCAGAGGTCAACTTCTCTTGAACATATAAACGGCACGACAGTGGACTTGGCAGTATTTGACATCAACGGATCAGAGGTCATGGTGATGAGGCAATGAGCAGATGAGAGGTCAAAAGGGATTATCCAAACCCACAGAGGCAAGTGAAGAACGAGATGAGATGTCCCCAACCCGACACGAATGCAGACAAGTGCCATGTTCAAGAGTGACATACTGCCGACACGACAATGATGCTGGTTCCATTTTCCCCCACCATTTCTGGCGAGTACCCCAATTATTTTTTATAACAAGTTTGAAGGGGATAGCATATGCTTGTAATATAAGTCCGCCCTTCGGGCGAATCCATCCTAGTACATTTAATGAGCCCTAGGAAGGAGAAACTCAGAGAACGTCATTTCGACTGAATCCAATGTCATCAGGGTTTAACGAGTCTGACAAAGGAAGAACTCGGCGTCTTTTCATATTTAGAGAGTTTGAAAAGACAGCAGAAAAGTAAAATCTAGCGGTCCCTTTTCGTAGATAGTTCCTCAGACCTGAAAAGGTAGAAAACAATATCCGAGAAAACATCCTAGTCGCGATAGGCTAGGGTATTCCTTTTTCGTAAATAATCCATCCCAGCCCGAAAAAGGGGTAAACGTATACTAGGTAGATGTCGATTCGTGTCCACTTTAACGAGATCGAAATGACAAGGGCCTCGGAAATATTTTCATGTTTAGAGAGTTAGAAAAGAGCTGAAAGATGACTCTAGAGTGAATTTTTTGTGTATTTACCGAGTCCGAAAAAGTATAAAATACAACTCGTTTCGCCGTCTAAGTTGCGTGAAAGACCTGTTGCTGCACAAAAAGGCAAGTGTAAAACCCATTTTCGACAAAATATATAAAAATATTCGGAAAAATAACTTTCAAGACCTATTTTGAATTCAAAAAGTTATAAATATGTCAAATGGTAAAAATAAAATTACTTTTTACTTTTTACCTCACCGAAGAGCAACAGTGGTCCATTTTGTGTGCGAACTTCTGACAGCGATTGCGACCGATCCGGGCTACCATTCAGATTCCCGTCAGTTCTAGGTAAGAGGCGCTTCTTTGTACTCCATTCCAATCCATTTTTTAATAGTTTTCCATCATGCATTAGATTTCTGTGGCAACTTTTTAAATTTTTAGGGCTCCGCTCATTGGCGCGGGTATCGGGCACGGACCCGCGCCAATGGGATTTTATATGCAAAGGGCTCGCGCAGACTGGCGCGACTGTTCAGGAAACAGCCCGGCCAGCGGCGGAATGCAAATTTTCGCCTAAAAATTCGAGATTTTAATCAATTTGGATGAATTTTGAAGCTCAACAGAGATCTAATTAAGGGTTTGTGACCATGTTGATGCAGGAAACTGAGAAAAATGGTGATTGAGTGGAAAGAGAGAGAGCACGGTGAAGACGATGAACAAGCCATGGAGAATGAAACTTGCATGAATGCCCTCAAGAACTGTGGGCTAAAAAAGTTCTTCCTGACACCTTGTTTACGAGCTCAGCCCGAGCTCCTACAGTACCTGATTAGCATATGGGACGAACAGGAACAAGTGTTCAAGTTATGGGACTAGGTATTAGAACTGGAGGTTTCTGACACATACTTCATAACCGGATTATCGCGCAGAGGTCCGGTGCCCATATTGACAGGGAGCAAACCGTCTGGTGAGAAGATGGAGCAAGTGATGGCACGAGTGTGCCCGAGGGCATGACTGGGATCTGGAAGTGGGAAAATGGACATTCACACCATTCCTGACCTGGCACTGAGAGTGGTGCTGCATACCATCACGCGGGCTGTGGGGTCGCAGGCACCGCACAAGGCCACAAAGGCCCAACTTTTGCTAGCCTCAGAGTGTATGACTCCCCTATTGTTTGACTGGGCCATAGCAGTGACGATAAACATGAAAAGACAGCTTACGAAATGCAAGCAAGCCAAGCTGAAACAGTTTGGCTACGGTTCCATCCTGGTATCATTCATTCTGGAAATATTACCAATCTTCCAGGGCCAAGGGGCCATAGTAGCTGAGCCAATTCCACGAGAGCCAAGAATGGCTCGCTGGGCAGCACTAATGCCCAGAGCTGGAGGAGGCCAACAGATGTCCTGGAGGCCAGATTTTTTTGGGTGGTTACGGCGTCAGTTGATCGTAGTGGAAGACTGGCCATATGCAGGAACCGATTTCACTAGAGACCTAGATCTCCCACTGCCGGAGGGAGATGATTGGGACGAGGAGTTGGGTATGACCTCTTCTCTTTTTTATTTTTATGTTTTATAATTTTTTGTTAATACATGTCCAACCTGACACATTTTATATGTATGCAGACATGGGCCCCAGAGAGACCAGCCGGTATGTCTCCTATCGTGCGGAGGACTCTTCCCGCACCTGATCCTTAGGCAGAGGGTGTAGAGGGGGGGAGTTAATCCAGAATCTCGAGGGAATTGCCCGAGGGATCCCAGACTATGCTCGGCTGGCGGATGTACCGATGGCATACCAGAGACATACGGTGGGAGTGCCTAGTTGCCTCCACCGACTTCTGAGACACTTAGTGCGTGCAGTCACTTGTTATCATGAGCACCATGCGGATTAGACTCCTAGGGCTTTTATCATGCATATTTTTTGAGAGACATGTCGTCTCCAGATGTATTAAGGCAAACATGTATATTTTTTGATTCTATGCGACGCACACTATGTAAACATTTCGATATCTATATATATACATATCTATTTCTGGATGGATCTTTCTTTTCACGTGATGTTGTTTTACAAATTGCGCAAATGTCTATCTAACACCAAATTAGCTACTGCATCTGTTAATGTATTCATATGCCTGGGTATATGTTGATATGTAATATAGTCAAAATTTCTTTCCAGTAAACGAATACGCAGATACAGACGTAAAATGGATGGGTTTCTGACCGAATAATGACCGTTCAGTTGTAATACTACAAGTTGCGAGTCTAGATACACAAGTAATTCATGGATACCAAGGTTTACAGCCTCGGTTAATAATTCTAATACAACACTATATTCCGCGATGTTATTTGTAGTACGTCCCAGACACACACCTTGCAGGTTGACCAAATCACCAGCAGGATCATAGATTACCCAAGCCTTCGAGGACAGATTCCTGGTACTGCGGGAGGCACCATCCGCGAAACCAACAAACGGATGAATGGACATCTGCACAATCAGGAAGACTCGCTCAGCAGAAAGATGTTTACATCGCACACCACACTACACATGCACACAAATGAAAAAACACACACTTATGTACACACACCACACCAAAAATGACTTTAAGCGTAGTATTTTTTCAGGTACAGCCCATTCCTGGGCTGCGCCAGTGGAACTCCTTCATAATCTATAAGCTCATAAGCCCCATTCTTCAAAACACGTTTTACTATGTAGGGCCCATGCCACATAGGTTGGAACTTGCCAGCCCCAAGCTTATCATGTGCTTGATCGTACAGGAGGACGAGGTCTCCTTCAACAAAGGAACGAGGAGAAACCGATTGATCGAAGTGAGCTTTGACCCGCTTCTTTTGTGCTTCAATAACTAAAGCAGCTAAGCGGCGGTTTTCATCTAACCGTTCCAGATACAAAAGACGCTCTTCCTCAGCAGAAGTGTCGGGTAGAAGTTCCACAGCTAATTTCAACGAAGGAATCTCGCATTCAACCGGAAGAGTTGCTTCTAGACCATACACCAATTGAAATGGTGTGAATCCAGTTGCACTCTTTGCAGACGTCCGGTATGCCCATAGAGCTGAGAACAGTTGGAGGTGCCAATTAGATTTGTGGATACCAACTGTTCGTTGAAGCATAGTGACCAGAACCTTGTTCACTGCTTCAACCTGGCCATTTGCCTGAGGGTAATATGGCGTTGAGCTATCGTGGCGTAAGCCCAACTTTGAAGTCAGCTCGGCCATCATATAATCTCGGAAATGAGTACCATGGTCAGTAACGATGGCTTGCGGGACCCCGAAACGTGCAATGATATGGTTGAATATGAATTGGGCAGCTGTCTTACCGTCGGCAGCTAGTGTAGGCATCGCTTCGGCCCACTTGGTGAAGTAGTCGACAACGACAATGATATACGCATGCCCCCCGGCCGAGTGAGGGTTACACGTCATAAAATCCATGCCCCATTTCGCAAAAGGGCCGACGGTAATAACAGGATGCAAAGGGAGAGGCGGCGCGCGCATCTTGCGCTGAAACACCTGGCACGCGTGACATTTACGGACTGCAACGATACAGTCTTTGAATATGGACGGCCAGAAGTAACCTGCTCGCAGAATTTTCTGGGCAGTAGCATATCCGGACATATGTCCACCACAGGCACCACTGTGGCAGTCATTTAGGACCCTTTCAGCCTCTTCCAAGGTTAGGCACCGACGGAGCACCGAATCTACTCCAACACGGTATAAGGTATCTCCTATGATGCGATAGGGTTGAGACTGATGCCGAATTCGACGTCGGGCATCTTTAGTAAACTCAGACCGAAATGTGGAGGTCTAAAGATACACGATTATGTCGCCATACCAAGGGTTGCGAGTACTGATGAGGAAAAGAGTTTCGTCCGAGATATGATCCTCGGAGTGTGAAGGAGTGGAGTCTGTCGGGAGTGAGCATATAAGATCCGCGAAAACAAGTGATTTGGTTGACTTAGCAGTGGTGAACTCTAAGTCAAACTCCTGCAGGATGACAGTCCATTTGGATTATTTTCCCCCCAGTAATTGTCGAGAGAGAATATATGTCATGGGGTTGCAATCCGAAACCACTGTTATCGTACGCAACAGGATGTAGTGGCGAAAACGCTGCACAGCGTGTACTGCGGCTAACGCCAACTTCTCGACATGAGCATAACGCGTTTCTGTATCGAGAAGGTTTCGTGATAGATAATAAACAACATGTTCATTACCATCATCATCATCCTGCACCAAAACCATAGCTATGGTGCTAAACGCGGCGGCGAGATACAAAGTGAAATCACGACGATAGTCCGGAGGACGAAGCAAAGGAGCATTAACGAGTAACGTCTTCAGCTTCTCAAAGGATTGTTGAGCAATTTCGTCCCAATGGAAGGGAACATTCTGCTTTAATAGGCGTGTGAATCCTTTGGCCACCTCGGCGTAGTTCGGGATAAAGCGTCGAAGGAAGTTCGCTTTTCCCTGCAGACTCTGCAACTGATATAACGAGGAGGGTGATGGGAGGTTGATGATAGCCTCGACCTTTAGAGGGTCAAGGTGAATTCCATCTTTGGAGACTATGAATCCCAAAAGACGTCCAGAATCCATGCAGAAGATGCATTTATGAGGATTAAGCCTAATATTGTAGCGACTACAGCGAAGGAAGATCTCGCGGAGGTGTTCAGGGTGATCCTCTCGCCTAGCTGAGTGAGCTGGCAAGTCGTCCAGATAAGGCTGAATGATGTGGCGAATGTCATGGAAAGCGTAAGACATCGCACGCTGAAAAGTGGCTCCAGCGTTTTTCAAGCTGAACGGGAGATTTTTATACACGAAAGTACCCCACGGACAGATGAATGTAGTCTTGTGTTGATCCTCAGGTGCAATATTGATCTGATTATACCCTGAGAAACCGTCCATCGAGGAATAAATCTCACTTTCAGCACATTCATCGATAATCTGGTCTATGAACGAAGTGGGATAGTTATCTTTTGGACAGGCGCGATTGATGTTGCGGTAATCAACACAGACCCTAATAGTACCCTACTTTTTATCAACATGGACGATGTTAGAAACCCATTCTGTGAGGGGGATGGGATAAATAAAGCCCGCATTCATAATTTTTTCAACTTTTTCCTTAATTGCAGCGGCTTTCCGAGGATGCATGGGGTGTAAGCATTGGCGCACGGGCTTCGCTCCAGGGTAGGTTGGAATCTCATGCACTACGATACTGGGATCTATCCCTGACATTTCCTCGTAGGACCAGGCGAACACATCTCTAAATTCTTTAAAAAGATCAGTATAGACTTGAATCTCATCAGGAGAACAAGTCACTCCCACGTGTATATTCTCAACGATCCCCGGTTTAACGGAGATGTTGATCGGGATGGTTTGAGTGATATTACTCAGGTTTCCCTCCGAAAAAACCTCGTGTGTCAAGATGGGCGTTTGGAGAGGAGGAGTAGGAACCTGAGATGCATAACGCTCTAGAAAATCTGTCATTGCCCCCAAGCTAGGCATGAAAGAGGAGCGATGATGTCCATCGCCCCAAGGCAGCTCCTCGAGAGACATAGTTTCAATGATGGCTTCATCGGAAGGAAAATTCTCTTTGAGAGGATCAGGTGAATCGGCCTGACCAAGCCAGGGGGATTGAGAGTAGACATCTAGAGCCATGCTCAAAGGAGCATGCTGAGGAGGTGGAGGATCGGATGCAGCAACAATTTCACAGTAGTTAATCTCTACTGGAGTTAAGGGCATTGATTCTCCAAACTCAAACACCTGCTCAGGCGTAGGAATAAGCCAGGGGTCATCAGACCTGGAAATCATGTTAACTTGAGCGGTGTGCGGTGGTGGTGCGGGAAAAATACCCATAAGGACGGGGTCTTTGAAGAGACCGGGTCCTATACTGTCAGGGGGATTCGGAATCTGATCCACGTATGGAACGTTGTTCTCGGAGGTGGAGGTGAAGAAGGACAACTGATCCACCGTAACGATTTTGCCCTCGTGAGGGAACTTAAGAAGTCGAAAAACGGTGGATGGCACGCATAGCATGGCATGAGTCCAGCTGCGGCCGAGAAGTATATTGTAGTTGAGCCTGGCGTCAACCACCTCTACTTCTACGTTGACAGTCTTCCCCTGTAAAGTGATCGCTAAACTCTCGAGAACACCCAGGGGTTTGGATTCCCGACCATCAAATGCCTCTAGGGCATTGGGAGATGACGAAAGGGCTGGAGAGCCAATGGCCTTCCAGAAATCGGATGACATAACACAGGTGGAGGCACCTTTATCCACGATGGCCCTATGGATGTTAAGACCGTTAATCCCGACTTGAATAACAAGAGCGATCTGATGTGGAAGTCGGGGGGTGAAATTCTCTAAATCGAAGGTGAGAAGACTCGAATCGGCGGGATCAATGCCACCGATTGCAGACAATAAAGCCTTCCGTTGCGAAGGACAACTTTGAAGAACTTCTAGTGCATACATAGCAGAAGGCGCCTGTGCCAGATCCTCAACAATGCTGTAGTGCTGAGCGGCACGGGCATTCGGATTATAAGAAGATCTTCGTAAGACACCTTTAGAAGGTGGCTTCACAACGGGTTCAGGAGTAGGCTTCTCGATTTCCAACGAACCGGAGACAGGTGGGGGAGGTGGTCCATCCGCAACTGCCTTCCCGGGTGCCTGCCGCGATTCGTTGTAATCCTTCAAACACGTAGCGACAAAGATAGGTGCAGCACCATTCATCATAAAAACTTGGGACCCAAATGGTGCAGATGGTGAAGGCTATTCAACCATCTAGGTCTGCTGAGATGGGAATGGCTCTTTAAGAACTGCCGGAGTCCCTTTAGAGCCTTTGAGAAGTTCACTGATTTCAGATCGTCATGGACAATCCTTAGTATAATGGTCTCCTTCACAAATGAGGCAGGGGTACTTCGGTTTACATTGAGAACCATCCTCATTACAAGATTTGGATTCTGGCCTTGGGGCGTCGGATTTGGATTTACCTTTACCCTTATTTTTCCCTTTGGAGGCTTTCTCCATAGGATTGGCCTGAATGGCGTTCACCTCATGATTTCGAGAATCGGACGGGCGGGATTAGCGGGGGGTATTGTTGAAGTGTTGTTCCTTGAGAAACAATTTCTTGTTGTGTAAAGAAATCCGTGCTCAAGACATTAAATATTATGTCACAAACAAAAGTATATATGTCCCTGTTTTATAAACCTTCAAACATTAATTATATAATCTTCAAATATTAAACCCATGGAAGGTTCTGCAATGCCATATCCTCCTTATGCTAAAGTGAAAGGATGAAAGAAACAAGAAAGAAAGGATTTCAATTTGATATGCTGCTTGAAACAGAATCTATCAGTGTAAAATCATGAACGAATGAGTAATGATAACGTTAAAATAGAGGAGCGCCCATTAAGGTTTATTTAACTCTTAAATACACATGTATCTAGAGACCTGCAGCTCAAATTACTCCATTTTACTCACAGATATGGAAAACATAATGAAAACTGAGAAATTATTCATCATAAACAAAATGAAGGAAACTTGCAAAAACTTTTCATTAATTCAGTATTCTTCAGTACAAAATTTTAGCTTCAAGGTCCAAAAACCAGAACCTTCTTCCCTCTTCCAATTGTCTTTAAATAGTATGACCAAAACGAGTTTCCGGTCTAAATGGGCGTTCTATGAGTTCTATTAACTCTAGCGCTTAAACTACTAAGCTGTGATGGAAAGGCACATGCCTCAAAGGATTCTATTACATTTATATGATTTCACTAAAAACATAATAAAAATTTGAATGTTTCATCATGTGAATACAGTTATACGAGATACTTGTTGTCTCATAGCTACTTTATCTTCAAATGAACGGCTACTTGTGGGTGGCTTGGTGAGTTGCGGTGTCCGTGAAAATCTGCATTCTTTCCATGGCTTATCTTGAGTTGGGTTGTGAAGCATTCTTGTAACAAGATATTCCAATCTAAATGCAACGACTTTGTTGTAGTAAGACTTCTGTGAATAATTTCTTCACCATCCATAACAGATGGAAATGCCTTTGTAAGAAGTTAAACACCGTTTCTCCCTTTAGAACTTGTGTCTTTTCATGCCTGCCATCTGCTCTGCTTTTTGCAAATGTTAACTGATCTTCATAAAACTTCCATGACATGATATCTCCTTTCTCAGTCCAGCATGAAGGCAAACCTGTTCTTCTTTGTATTTTTATCATTGGCATTTACAACACCATCTTCTTCAACGCCAAAAAGTTGCCTCTCAACGCCCATGGGCAATTACATGAACTGAAAGTCTGCCCTGAAAACAACACAAGGTATGCATTCGACGATGACTGACTCTGAACCCATAATGCATTTTCAATGTGCTCATCCCGAACACAATGGTCTTCAGGAATTCTCTTTGCTTTGTCTATAGATGTTTCATACATGTGCTCCAACCTATAGTTATTTACAAGACTAGAATTTTTCAGAGAAGCCATATCCCAGTAACATAATTTCACCCTTTTTAGTAATGTGAAGATTAACCAATCCATTCTCTGTAAGGACTCCTTTCTACGATCACAAAGATATTTTCTTTTCAGAAAACAATGATAGGATTCAATGGAACAGTTTGTGTCTTGGTTGGCATGACAAAAATTTATGTAACATTTTGCCCGCATATGAAATTTTTCACCCACCATCCAATTTGTTGAAAAATATTCCAAGAACTGCTCCTCTACTGTAAAGTCAATATAGAATGCATTTATAGCTCGGGATATCGCATCTGGGTCACGACAATAATTCATGATTTCACCCAACATTATAAACATCTTTCGGACATTCTTCCCACAAGTGGCCAACTTGTCCATATTCTTCAACCATGCTCTCCTAAAGAAGGTGCCATCGTGAAACCAAAACTGAGATCAGTTATAGCATAGCCATCAATGTCGACCAATGCATACTATCATGAAGGCACTTATTGTCCATGTAGGTTGAACTTATGCGACCTCTCTCCATAGGTCTTTGGCAAACGTAAGATGTCCGACAATCCATTCTGCGATGAGATAACCCATGCAATAGGAAGAGCATTCTGTTGTGAGTCAAACACGAGCAAGGTGTACAAATAATTTGTGGGGTATTTGGACAACAGAAAGATGGCGGGAGCACGAATCAAAGGAAAAATAACCACAGAAAAATGAGAATGAGACAATGGGCCACTTAATAGTTACGAAGATCTGCAATAAATGCCAAAATGACGTTTATAAACCTTGACAGTTGTTTCCCACTTTCTTGATGACGTCACTACGGGGGGTCCGGGAGTGCGGCGGAAATCTTCAACATATACCCCCCGTAATGAATCTCAGCCGTTGATCACGGCTCGCTCCAGATTTGACCAGTCAACTACGGGGGGTTCGGCGTTGATAATTAACGAGCTATTTTCCCCACCGTAATGACTAATCCGGAACCCCTCTTCCGCGATCACCACTTTCGCTCGGGAAGCTGCTCGACGCTTAAGCTCGAGAATATACATATCAAAATAAAGCTTTATGACTACTTTTATGTGCATCGAGCTTTATAAAAACATTTTATTTGTTTTTTATGATATAGTATTAAAACTATAGCATATTTTTTGAATTTCCAAATTTTTTATTTTTTTTTAATTTTCGAAATAAAAAATAAAAAGGATATGCAAAAGATGATCCACAACATCTGGCTCCACCTGGGGATAGTGTTTTTACCACAAAACACTAAGAACCTGCAGATTAGTGCCTTCACCTCGGGCATGGAGTCAAACATTGCTTGATGGAAATGTACAATGATCACACCGGATATATACAATGATGATCGAACAGCTGTTTAATGCCGAAAATAATGCTTGAGATATTGCCCATTCACAGGCATATCCAGCACTTCTCCTTCAAGATTTTCCAACATGAAAGTATTATTCCCTCTGACTTCATTAATTTTGAATGGGCCATACCACAAGGGATCAAATTTGCCGTGTTTCCCTTTGTCTTCCCTTCGTGTATCCCATCTCAATACTAAGTCTCCCTTCTGAAACATGATTTCTTTGGCCTTCCTATCAAATATTGTCTTCATTTTCTGCTGATAAGCAAGCAAATTCTCCCGAACTTTATCTCTGTTTTCACTTAGTTCTATTACATTATTCATTCTCCTAATCATGGCATTAGGTTCTGCTTGAGCATCTTGAAGGAAGGAAATCACAGGCTTCACCAATTGGGTGGGAAACAATGCCTGAATACCATATACTAATTCGTAAGGTGACTTACCAGTGGATCTTCTAGCAGTCATCCTTGTTGCCCATAGCGCAAACACTAGCTTTGAATCCCAATTCTTTTGATTTTCATTTATTGTCTTCTTCAGGATTCTTACCAATGTTTTGTTAGAAGATTTTTCCAAGTCGTTCCCCTATGGATGATAAGCTGTAGAATGAGACAATATTACACTGTAAGTTTGACAGAAATTAATGAACCTTAGTGAGCTGAAAACTTGGGCATTATCTGTCACAATCTTTACTGGACATCCAAACCTGCTAAAGATATTTTCTTCTAAAAATTTCATAACAACCAAATCATTTGCCTTCCTGGTGGGGATTGCCTCCACCCACTTTGTAAAATAATCCATAGCAGTAAGGATCCACTTAAATTTCCCACTGGATGGTGGATTGATTTCCCCAATGAAATCCAATCCCCATTGTCTGAAAGTTTCTTCAACAAAAACAGGGAGAAGAGGTAATGGAGCTAGTTTTTTCTTTTCTTCAAATACCTGGCATTTTTGACAACTTTTGACTGCTTTATAAACATCAGCAAACACAGATGGCCAATAGAAACCTGATTTAAATATCTTATGAGCAGTTACCTTCCAGCTGTAATGACCTCCGCATAGGTATTCATGATATTCTTTGATTACTTCTGAAACTTCTTCCTCTATCAAACATAACAACAACACACTAGCAGGGTCCTTCCAATACAATTTTGCTTCAAATATGACATAAGGCTGAGCCTTAAGTTTTAAAGCCCTGTATTTAGTTCTATTAATTGAAGGGGGACAAGAAAGAAAGCACAAATAATGAACAATATCCTTATACCAATCCGAGCAGAGAAATTTATACTTAATTGCTATCTTTGACTGATTATCACCTGTTTCTCCATCGACTTCATCCACAGGGGCCAACAAATTAATTCCCAATGCTTGGAAATTTGACTCTGTCAATAATTTTTCCAATCCCAATCCTTTGACCAGTTTGGTTGGTTTTACATCCAGGTCATATTCCTGGATTTTAGCAATCCATTTTCCTCTTTTTCCTTCCACATCGCTCTGTACTAGGACATCCTTTACAACTGAATTGGGAACATATGCTAAGATTTGAGAATGAAGGATATAAGTTCTGAAAGCTTTCAATGCTTTCACCAGAGCGTAAACTTGTTTCTCCAATATATTATATTTCAATTCTGCATCTCGGAGAACTTTACTAAAATATGCTACAGGCTGTTCGTGCTTTTCTTCATTTCTCTGTAATAACACAGCTGCAATCGTCGAGGGAGATGCAAAGGAGAAAATTTGAAATGGCTTCAAATAATCTGGACTGATGAGAACAGGCGCTTCCTTTAAAGCTTCTTTAATCCTTTGGAAATATTCTCGCGCTTCTTTGTCCCACTTCACTTCGGCATCCTTTTTCAACATGTCGGTTATCTTTTTGACGATTTCTGCATAATTGGGAACGAATCTTCTTAGAAAATTAATTTTTCCAAGAAATCTCTGAATATCTTTTTTGCTTCGGGGCAGTGGAATGGACTGTATTGCTTCAACCCTCGCTGGATCTATTTTCACACCTTGTTTTGAAACAATATGACCCAACAGTTTACCTTCTTCCAGGGCAAACGGAGATTTTTTAGGATTCAACGATAACCCATACTTTCTACACTTCAGGAAAGCTTTCTGCAAATGTTGCAAGTGTTCTTCATCGGAATTTGAAAAAATTGTGACATCATCCAAATAAATAACTACAAACTGATCTCCAACAAATGCAATATCCATCGCTCTTTGGAATGTAGCTCCTGCATTCATTAGTCCAAAGGGCATCCTAGCATACATGAATGTTCCCCATGGCGTAGTGAAAGCAGTTTTCTTCTGATCTCATTTCTCCACAGCCACCTGGTTATACCCTGAAAAGCCATCCACCATAGATAATCTATAAGCTCCAGTCACCTTCTGTAAAACAAAATCCATCTTCGGCAAAGGGTAATTATCTTTCAATGAAGCCCTATTCAAATTTCTGAAATCTACACACAGCCTTATCTCTCTGTTTTTCTTTCGGACTGGTACAAGATTGGAAACCCAATCTGAATATCTAAGCGGAACAATTATTTTGGCCTGCAGCAATTTCTTTACCTCCTTTTCGATCGGAGCCAACAACAATGGATTGATTTGTCGCAGCTTCTGTTTATGCGGCTTGACTCCATCCTTCAGTGGGATTTTATGCTGTATGATACTCTTATCATATGTCTTCAAATCATCATAAGACCAAGCAAATACATCTTGGAATTGTTTGAACAAATCTACGTACCTTTCTTTGTAGTCCTTCAAGACCCCTTTGAACAATTTGATCATTTTAGGCTCCTGTTGAGTCCCTAAATTGCAATCTTCCACCTGCTCATCTTGGTTTTCTTTCTTCTGATTTACTGCAACGTCGTTTGCATCAAACAGTCTTTCAAGAGGCACTAAGCCTCTTAGCAAAACATTGTCTTTCAACTAAATGATTTCCTGACCACCAATATTCTTTTTAAGAGTCTTACCAGCCAATTCATCTTCATCAGTTTCCAAATCAATCTGATGATCTTCAAAATCTTCAATCATCAACAGAAACTGCTTAATCTGTTCATCGTCCTCAAATACCTGCCAGTGTTTAATATTGTCAGGAATTGAAGGTCTATGTCTCATCTCAATTTCATACCTTAGTCTCGGACTGATCGGAGGCTTGAATGTACTTGCTGCAACCGCCAAAGAATCAGCCATTCTATTTTCTTCCCTTGGAACAAACTGTAAGTTGAAGGCTTCAAAGTAATTTTCGATCAGATCCCAGACCTCATTCTGATATGCTCTTAACCTGGGATGTTTAGTTTGACATAAATTCTTGATCTGTCTTATAATTAATTCTGAATCCCCAAACACAGTCATAGACTGAATTCCCATTTTCTTAGTTGTCTGCAAACTAATGATTAATGCTTCATATTCTGCAACATTATTAGTGGATTCAAACTCCAATTTGAAAGAAAAAGGCACAAGGTTGCCTTCAGGAGAAACAAAAATGAAACCAGCTCCAGTGCCTTCTTTGGAAAATGCACCATCAAAATAACACTTCCATAGCTTGTTCGAATGCAACTCCTTATGTACAATTTCTGAAGGAAGCTGCCCTTGTGATTCTTCAGCAAATTCTACATCTTCATGCAGCATGAAACAAGAGAGGTTGTCTTTCTCTTGGCCATAAATTGGTGAATTACTTGCATCTTTCTTAGTGGCAGTTTTTTGAAACCTAGTTTCTCTATACAACCTTCTTTCTTCCCCATTGAAAACAGGAATGATAGCATATGTGAAATCAAGCTTCAAAACTCCTCCTAGCTTTGCTCCCCACGACCTAGATAATAGCATAACAAATCTGGCTGGAATATCAGCCACTACCACATCCATCATAATGCTCTTGGCTGGGATTTGAGCCAAAGACACAACCATATCCTTAATAAGACCCACACACTTCACCCTCTTTGAATCAAAAGAATAAAGATCCCGGTATGGCTTAGTGATTTGCAGATTCAATTCTTTCATCACACACAGTGGCATCAGATTTTGGGACGCACCAGAATCTAGCATGCAGTTATGTAGAACAAAATCATGTAACAGAAGTGATATATAAAAAGGAGGGACAAATGAATCTACCTCTTCAACATGAGGTCCAAATGTAACCACTGGTTTCTCTTCCTGCAGATTTACTATATCACCTACTTCATCAGACTGAGATAAATTGATAAACTCGGCAATCTCTTTCTTATAGCCAGGTGTTTTCATTAACTCAAGAAGAGGTACTTGAATCTTCACTTTCTCTAACTCTTTCGACAAACTGAAAGTTTGATTTGATTTTGTCAACTTTTCAGGTTCTTCTTGATCTTTCTTGGAATTTGAGTTTTGATTAGAAATAGTAACCACTTTCTCCAAAATATTAGAATCTCTAACTTTTGTTTGAGAAGCTTCTGCTTGCTGCTTTTCCTTCTCTTTTTCTTCGTTCATGGGATTTTTCCCCTTATCTGTTTTCTTAGTTTGATCTTTCTGGAATGGAGTCGCCATTGGAGCAGGTGCTGCTTCTGATTCTTTTTCTTCATTGTCTTGAGTCCTTAGTCTCTTCTTTGACCTCAAATCGTACTTTTTATGCAACTCGGATTGCATGAAGTCTATGAACTGTCTGCAGTAATCATCCATCTCTTCTTGATCAAATGAAAGATCATTTTCTTCCACTTCTTCTTCTTCAACTTCTTCTTCTGTTTCATCGTCTTCCATATACACAGCAGAAATTCGAGCATCATCCTCTCTCTCATCATCATCATCTGCTGAACGGGACGGGGCTGCCTCTATGTACAAAGGTGCTTGCACCTGATCTTGATCTTTTTTTTCTCTTTGTAGAATCTGCAGGGGCTGTTTTTTAAATTGGGGATTAAAAACCCCTCTATTCTGTCTTGCAGGCTTACTATCTATTTCAAACTTTACCAATTTATTTGACAGATTTTTTATGACCTTAGTCATGTCGTCAATTCTCTGATCTTGAGCTTAGGCTTCTTCTTTAGCCTTTCCTTTATCTGAAATTTTACCAGCAGCGGACATATTAGCCTCAATCTCCAGAGCATCAGTTTGAATCTGCTCCAACGTAGGGGACCTTCTTTCCCTCAATGTGAAACTGAATTCTGGTTCAAATGCACCAGCAAAAATGACCCTAGCTCCAATAGGAGGAGGCTTCATCTCTGTAGGCAAACTATTATACAATTTGTTAAATCTCTTCACAAAATCACTCATATTTTCATCAGATTTCTTCTTGATTGCATTAAATTCTGTCAAAGAATAGCCGTGGTCCCTCTTTTCGCCCCACCTTTCAATGAAACGTCTTTCTAGGGCATCCCAATCGTTAATGGAACCATTAGGTAATCCTTTGAACCATTTCCTTGCCTCTCCACTTAGAGACTGAACAAAGAGTCTCATAACAACATCTAAATGTTCAACATTTAAATTCTCTGCAAGTGTGAAAAACAGGGGCAAGTGTTGTTCTGCGGTTATTTCATCTTCACCAGTAAATATAGGGAGCAACTTGAGGTACTCCTGAGGCATATCATGCAATGTTTGGGCTAGATTTAATGGTGCATATCTATTCATCAAGAAAGCAGGGGCTGCAGGGACTGCCATATTTACGCCCGAGTTAACTGCTCCTTGAGCGGGGGTAAAATGAATACCAGTTGTAGGTAGGGATGAATGAGGCGAAACAACTGATATAGGAGTTGGAGTATGAATGATTTCGGAAGAGCTGGCAGCTATATGGGGCTGAGTTTCTATAAAAGAAAAAGACACAAACTCCAAAGATTGCTCTTCTAATGTGGGTTCTTGAAAACAAACGGGTGATGGTGATGATTCTTCTTCCGAGAAAATGAGTTTCTTGGAAGCTTTCTTGGATGAGAAAATGTGTGAACTGCTGCCTGGTGCGAGTAGTGTAGTTTCAGGTGTATCTAATATTTTTGGTTTCTGGCCCTTCTTTGAAACAAGCTTCAGAGGAAATGTAAAACAAAACCCAGGGAAAATCTTCGAATCTTCGGTCCCCGGCAACAGCGCCAATTAATGTTGTTCCTTGAGAAACAATTTCTTGTTGTGTAAAGAAATCCGTGCTCAAGACATTAAAGATTATGTCACAAACAAAAGTATATCTGTCCCTGTTCTATAAACCTTCAAACATTAATTATATAATCTTCAAATATTAAACCCATGGAAGGTTCTACAATGCCATATCCTCCTTATGCTGAAATGAAAGGATGGAAGAAACAAGAAAGAAAGGATTTCAATTTGATATGCTGCTTGAAACAGAATCTATCAGTGTAAAATCCTGAAGGAATGAGTAATGATAACGTTAAAATAGAGGAGCGCCCATTAAGGTTTATTTAACTCTTAAATACACATGTATCTAGAGACCTGCAGCTCAAATTACTCCATTTTACTCACAGATATGGAAAACATAATGAAAACTGAGAAACTATTCAACATAAACAGAATGAAGGAAACTTGCAAAAACTTTTCATTAATTCAGTATTCTTTAGTACAAAATTTTAGCTTCAAGGTCCAAAACTCGGAACCTTCTTCCCTCTTCCAATTGTCTTTAAATACAATATGACCAAAACAGTTTCCAGTGACGAAACTGATTCTAACAGTTCTAACTAACTCTAACTGCTTAAACTACTAACTATGATGGAGGCACATGCCTCGAAAAAGTTCTATTACATTTATATGATTTCACTAAAAACATAATAAAAATTTGAAAGTTTCTAATCTATGTGAACTGGTGCTCCTGAGATAGTTGCTGTCTCAACAACTACTTGTGGCTGAACGGCTACTTGTGGCTGAGCGGCTGGAGTTGCTGTGTCCATTGAAAATCTCTTGCATTCTTTCCATAGCTTATCTTGAGTTGTCGAAGCATTCTTGTAACTAATATATTCCAATCTAAATGCAACAGCCTGACTGTGAGTAAGACTTCCTGTGAATAATGTCTTCACCATCCATAGCAGATGGAAATGCCTTTGTAAGAAGTTAAACACCGTTTCTCCCTTTAGAACTTGTGTCTTTTCATGCCTGCCATCTGCTCTGATTTTTGCAAATGTTAACTGATCTTCATAAAACTTCCATGACATGATATCTCCTTTCTCAGTCCAGCATGAAGGCAAACCTGTTCTTCTTTGTATTTTTATCATTGGCATTTACAACACCATCTTCTTCAACGCCAAAAAGTTGCCTCTCAACGCCCATGGGCAATTACATGAACTGAAAGTCTGCCCTGAAAACAACACAAGGTATGCATTCGACGATGACTGACTCTGAACCCAGAATGCATTTTCAATGTGCTCATCCTGAACACAATGGTCTTCAGGAAGTCTCTTTGCTTTGTCTACAGATGTTTCATACATGTGCTCCAACCTATAGTTATTTACAAGACTAGAATTTTTCATAGAAGCCATATTCCAGTGACATAATTTCACCCTTTTTAGTAATGTGAAGATTAACCAATCCATTCTCTGTAAGGACTCCTTTCTACGATCACAAAGATATTTTATTTTCAGAAAACAATGATAGGATTCAATGGAACAGTTTGTTTCTTGGTTGGCATGACAAAAATTTATGTAACATTTTGCCCGCATATGAAATTTTTCGCCCACCATCCAATTTGTTGAAAAATATTCCAAGAACCGCTCCTCTGCTGCAAAGTCAATATAGAATGCATTTATAGCTCGGGATATCACATCTGGGTCACGACAAGAATTCATGATTTCACCCAACATTATAAACATCTTTCGAACATTCTTCCCACAAGTGGCCAACTTGTCCATATTCTTCAACCATGCTCTCCTAAAGTGCCATACGCAGAGCAAAACTCGAGATCCAGTTATAGCACTTAATGCATCAATGTCGACCAATGCATCACCTATCATGAAGGCATTTATTGTCCATGTAGGTTGAACTTGTCGACCTCTCTCCATGAGTGCTGGCAAGCACTGTAAGATGTTCGACAATCCATTCTGCAATGAGATAACCCATGCAACAGGAAGAGCATTCTGTTGTGTGTCAAACACGAGCAAGGTGTACAAATAATTCGTGGGGTATTTGGAAAACAGAAAGATGGTGGGAGCACGACTCAAAGGAAAAAGAACCACAGACAAATGAGAATGAGACAATGGGCCATTTAACAGTTACGAAGATCTGCAATAAATGCCAAAATGACGTGTATAAACCTTGACAGTTGTTTCCCACTTTCCTGATGACGTCACTACGGGGGGTCCGGGAGTACGGCGGAAATATTCAACCTATACCCCCCGTAATGAATCTCAGCCGTTGATCACGGCTCACTCCAGATTTGACCAGTCAACTACGGGGTCCGGTGTTGATAATTAACGAGCTATTTTCCCCACCGTAATGACTAATCCGAAACCCCTCTTCCGCGATCACCACTTCTGCTTGGGAAGTTGCTCGACGCTTAAGCTCGAGAATATACATATCAAAATAAAGCTTTATGACTACTTTTATGTGCATCGAGCTTTATAAAAACATTTTATTTGTTTTTTATGATATAGTATTAAAACTATAGCATATTTTTTGAATTTCCAGAACTTCTTCTTCTTCTTCTTCTTCTTCTTCTTCTTCTTCTTCTTCTTTTTATCCGAAATAAAAAATAAAAAGGATATGCAAGAAACTTCTTCTTCTTCTTCTTCTTCTTCTTCTTCTTCTTCTTCTTCTTTTTATCCGAAATAAAAAATAAAAAGGATGTGCAAAAGATGATCCACAACGGGGAAGAATTAGACTTCTGCTTCCCATTCAAAGATTTCTTCGAATTCTGAGACATGGAGCCAATGACACCATCCACTGTAGGGGTAGGTGGGGCCTTACAGGTTCTGGACCATGGAGCATCAGGCAAGATATCATAAAGCGTGCCAGACTGAGAATATACAAGATCCAGATATTGGGCACGCGCAATGGCTTGTTCCTCCGTCACACACGCTCCCATCGCAATATCTTGGGCGATTTTGTTCACGAAGGAGGTGGTGAACCAGTGAGTTAGTATCTGATCAGGTATATGAAACTTGATCAGTCTACGACGGCGCCGCCACTCATGAATGTGATCAGAAATGTGAGTGGCTTTATCCTGCTTTAGAGAAGTCAGGAGGTGCGTCCCGACTTCATAGCGAACCGGTAACTGAAAGTGCGTCAGAAAAGCCATGGCTAAGGAATTGAAATCTTGGAAGATGCCACGGGATAACTCTATGTACCACTTAGCAGCAGCTCCAGTCAAAGTGCGCTGGAAGAGGCGCAGACGAATTGAATCATCGACCCAAGAGTTAGACGAACACCAAATATGATACGTCATCACATGCGCTTGGGGGTCCTCTCCAGCTTTACCCTCAAACTTGGGGCAATCACCTGGTATCTTGGTAGGAACTAGAGGCCAATACGGATTATGCAAAATCGGATCATTGGTCAGTTTTGAAACATCCGGCAACTCCAAGGTGGCCAGGAACGACAATGGCGGATTAACCGGCATGCCAGGCCCGGGATGAGGACCGGTACCCCTACTCCACAATGGTTGTGAATATCCTTGCCCCCATGGGTTCTGTCCCATAGGATTCTGACCGTAGGGGGTGTAGGTCGTATAACCAGACTGATTTGGCTGCTGGTAACCAGTGTGTGGGGCTTGATAACCAGAGTACGGACCCTGATTATGTGTCGGCCCAGTGTAAGCAGCATTTGGATTTGGCTGCTGAGTATAGGTAGAACCGGGTGGAGGAGGATAATACTAAGAGCCTAGGGGCGGGTTATAATTTGGTTGAGATTGACCATGAGGATAATAACCGCCGTGAGGATGAGTCGGCTGCTGATAGGTGGAACCCTGCGGAGCCTGATAACTAGGGCGCAGCTGTTGATTTGGTTGCGGCATCGAATGAATCGGCTGATGGGCAGGGTTAATGGAATGAGCGGGCTGCCCTGAGTGAACAGGTTGACCCGGATAGACAGGTTGTGCCGGTTGCGCAGGTTGACCTGGCTGTAAAGGAGCCCCAGGTTGTACCGGATGGGCCGGTTGGCCTGGAGGTGGAACACCAGGTTGCACCGGATGCGTAGGTTGGCCTGGTGGAGGAATAGGCCCAGGTGGTTGCTGGTAACCGGTTTGACCTGGAGCAGGACCATAGGGTGGTCCTGGCTGAAATGCAACGTTAGAAACAACAGGATACTGCGGTTGCATAGGTTGAGAAGGCTGGATTTGCCCCCCAGGACCATAGACCAGTCCCGGTTGGTACCCCGGCTGAGGCTGCACAGGTTGGCCGGAAGGGTTGTAATGATGTCCTTGCGGACCGTACGATGGCCCTTGCTGGCCCATAGGATAGCCTTGCACGGGCTGCCCCTGTGGGTCATAAGGATAGCCAGGTTGGCCTTGGAAAGGTTGCCCTTGCGGGTTATAAGCCTGGTTATAAGGTAAACCTTGAGCATGGAGGTAAGCCTCAGGAGAGAGTAGACGCAAAATGTCCCCGTGCTCATCATACTGACCTGGAAAAGCATACACGGGTGTACCATCCTGTGCATAGTGCGAAAAGTAAGAGCGGTTGGGATCTTGGGAGGATGGTCCAACCTCGGGGTTCGGCTGTTGCAGGGACAACCGATACTCCTCCGGAGAGATGTTCTCCGGTATAGCAGTCGCTAAATAATCATCTTCAGGAGACGGCATAGCCCTAGCGGAGGGTGCCGTGACAACGGGTGTAGAGGCGGCCACACAGACAGTGGGTCGAACGGGTACAAAAGTAACGGGCGTCTGAGGAGACACCCCCAGTGAAGGAGCAGCTGGCCTCGGAGAAGGAGCTAACACTCCCATAGAGGCAGAGGTGGAAATGATCTGACCCAAGGACCTGTACCCTAGTGGTAATGAGGGACTGGACGTTGACATGACAGCTATTTCAGAGTTGTCTCCCGAAAATAATCTTCGTGGGAAGAGCTGATAGTCTTCACCAGACGTTGGGATTTCCTCACCAGAATCACTCGTGTTTGAGCTTGCCGCTAGATTTTGCAATAGACGGCGAGGACTAGGAGGAAAGACAACAGCTATAAAAGGCGAACCCGATGTAAGAGAAAGGAAATCAGCTCCTAATCTCAATTCCGACACAGGGTCAGAAAAGGGAAAATTGAACTCAACTGGTCCCCCAAAGGGTTGCTCAGAAAGAACCGGTCCCCCGTTAGGAAACTCGGAAACAACGGGCTGTTTTGGTTCAGCAGAGGATTGGGAAACCTCTGATGAATCGTCCGTATAAGGACTACCAGTAGACGAAACTGAGGGTTCCGCCACTGTGGTAGTAACGACAAGAGAAAAAGATCAAACACACACACGGGCTGAAAAAGAGTCAAGACACACAATCAAACGGTCAACAAGCAGAATCTAACAAGGCGTGTGATCGTGGGTGATTAATTTTTACCACATTGAAAAATAAGAAACTTCACCGTTTCATGTTTTAAGAGTCGAGAAACGGTCGAAAAGGTGACTCTATCTCTTTCATATTTGACACAAGCGTGAAAGGACAAGCGCTTGGTGATCCTTTCAAATTTAGGGAGTCAGAAAATATCAAATGACTACTCAGGAATACTAGGCAAAAGGGTGTAGCAAATAACCGTGAACTGCAATATACACCTTGGTTCCAATAATGAAAGAGAAATCAACCAAGGACTTTCCGTACGTGCAGGCAATCTCCCCGAATGTTGTGTCCGGTGTATCACGGGTATAGGGCGGCAGACTCGGCTTCCTATGGATAAAGGATTGAAACCTAGTGGGGTTTCCCTTTATATACGCGGCGGTACGGGGAGCACAAGTCCGTACTAGCGCTGTCTAAAGCTAAGAGGCAAACGACAGCTACTAGGTTTTAAGACGCCGGAACACGTCTCTAGCCTAGACCTCTAAATGTGTTTCGTTAGATTTCAATACTGCCTTACTGTAAGTTGAGTAAATTTTAAAGTTTATCTTCAATTACGTTTCAGTTTTCAGGCCCTAACGAATGTGATGTCTCAAAAATCTCCTAAATGCAAAACTACATGCCACAGTATATCATTTCGTTCGATGAAAGCTAGCTACAGAAGAGTTAAGAGCTTTTTACACAAACAAAATGATCAGAAGACAATCAGTGATATCTCTAATGCAGCTAATGAAACTAAAAAAATTTCTTTCAAAGTCACTAATTACTAATAACACCGAAAAGATTTTAATTTGCACTAATCAATCAAAAGCAAAAGAGATTTTTTATTTTCAATGTTTGAGAGCTAGATGCACTAAACAAACCAAAAACAAATGAGAAGCAATTTGAGAAATGATAATAAGAGAGCAAAAACAAGCAGATTTCACTCAATGGCACAAACAATCAGATCTCAAATCGACCAAAAGTCTCTCAAAACCAAGAAAAGTCCCAAAGACACTAATGAGCCGTGTAATCTAGGCCCAAAATGAAGCAAAGCGAAATTCAAATGAAAACGAAATCAGTCACTCAAAAAGCGCAATAAAATGATAGACAACTGTCAAACGAATGCAAGGAAGCAATCCCAAAGTCGACTGAATGAACGAAAACCAAAAACTCCCAAGGGAGGCTCGACTCACAAAGGCACCTAGATGCCCTAGGGCTCGTATGCAAAATCGAAAGAAATAGGCAAACAACCAAAGGATGGAGGTTACAACCAGTCAAACTAGGCTCCAGTGCACTCAAACAGCCGAAAAAACAAGATCAAAATCACAAGTCAGCCTCAGAAAGCATGTAACACAACAAACCCTAACAGCTCACAGGATTGGCGCGACTGTGAGCTTGAAATTAGCGCCAGAAACGAAATGGCACGGGTGATACACAGGCAACCTGCGCCAATGGGCGCAACTGTCACGCTAAAAAGCGCGCCAGCCGAGTTTAATATGAAAAAAAAAAAAAAAGCAATCTCAAACACAGACAAGTGATGACAAGGCTAAAACAAAGCCAAACAAACAGGAAAAACCAGTCCAAAGAGCTGACCAAGCAAGCAAGACCAAGAAGTTGACCGAAAAGAGAAGACAATACTCCAAGTTGTTCAGTCCGTAAACTAAACCGGATATTGACTGAAGCAGCGTTGATCTACTCCGCTAATGCAGAGCAAAAGCGTTTCGAAGGCTATCTGGCTGTGCTTCAGGCTCTGTCTATAGCTTACAAATCAAACAAAAAGCTGACATCCCCAGTGGAGTCGCCAAATTGTTGAGGAGGTAAATCTCCTCTGTGGACAGAGGCGATCCCTACTAGCCCAGATCGGGTCTAGCAACAATCAAACATGCTACAGTGCAGGTTCCTAATCGTAAATAAACCGACTTGCGAGGAAGGATTACCTGGAATCCAACGCCGTTGTTTGTAAAAGAGGTGGTGCTCCCGTTCCTTTGCCCTGGAAGATCACAATCCTCATGATCTCCGTGGTCGGACACCTGCACATGCAAGAAACAACACAAACACAAGCATAAAATCTAGTATAGACAACTATATGTCAGTCGAAGAGGGCATAACTCATGAACATAATCAAGAACAAGAGTGGGACCATAACCAATAGTCGCTTATCATTAATGAGTCAAAAGAAGAATACAACCAAAGCTTCGACGCCGAATTCTCCTTTGGCGGGTCATCAACAAAACATGTCTCGATAAAGCCTGTCAAGGATGGGACAAGCCTCTCTCTCTGGATACTTGGCAATAGTCTCCTTGCTTGGATTTGGCCTTAAGGGAATCAAGAAGGCTCTTGCAGCATAAGGATGTGAAAGCTCTTGGAACTTGGAGATTAGCTTGCCATGGAGATGAGCAAGCTTTTATAGAAGGAGGAAGGGGAGTTGGGATCCCTATAATTATGGGATTGGCCCTATCATCAAGGAATCTTCCATGAGAGGTGGCAAACCACTTCCTCTCTATGGAAATCCGTAGCCAAACCTCCCAACTCAAGATAGAAATCAATCCAGGAATTTGTTAGGATGAAACTTCCACCTTTTATTTTTAAAAAACACCTCTTAATATGGTTGGCGCGGGTGTGGCTCTATGACAGAGCGCCAATTGGCGCGCCCTCTTTGGAGGATTTGCCCCCTTGGCGCGAGGGCTGAACTATGAAACTGCGCCAATGGAAAAAGAGCTATTTTTAGGGTCTTTTGCAAGGAGATGTCTTCAGGGCAATGAAAGCTCATCTTCAGAGGGATGCAATGAAAGCATTTTCAAGTCTTGTCTCTGCTCATAGGTCACGGAATGAGCCCTCCAATGTGTGGGATGGGGATTGCAGGGACGGTGACAAATTTTTGTGTAACAACTTGTTCTTTGTCTCATTTACATTCAAGATCATTAGTCACATGGCTAACTCCACTTTTCCATTTGAGGATTTTCTCTCACCAGTGAAACATCATTTTTTATTGGCACATCTCATGGATGGAGAGGACTTGGAAATTGTGAGGTTTGAAAGAGAGTACGATTGAGGGTAATAATGCAGTGATTGAGCTCTCAACTTCATGATGCATATCAAACCCCAATTTTCAAGGCATATGGATGACAACATCAGGCTTGAAACGTGAGTTAAGTTGCACACTTAACCACACGCAAGAACAAAAAATATCATAAAATGTTATGGAAGGAAATGAGCAAGGACCTTTGGTTCCACCAGTATTGGTGGCATGGTCAGTTGTTGGTGAAACCAACATTCTAATCTCCTTAGCAATATGATCAACTGCCACTATTGTTCCCAGGTCAGCGAACTCAGCTCCACCTTGGCATCAAAAGTGTAATTTCATAAAAGGAATGTCGGTCTCATGCCAATAGGTCTCTTACGATGAATGCGCAAGAACCTAGTACATAGACCATTTTTCTCTTCGCTTAGCTCTTGAGGGCTTATTTCCCTTTCCAAATATCAATAATTATTTTCCAAGAAAAATCTATAATAAGAAAAATATTTTACTATATTCTAAAAGGTGAAGATGTCGAAATCATGCCACAAAGTGAAAGGAAATAAAATATCTTTCCTCAAACCACCAAATATATAAAGAAAACAATAATAATTATAATAATAAAACTAGATCTATCGATCTATGCATGATATGAGAACCATAAGCATCCAACGGACTAAAAAAATATTTGACCAAAACAAACCAAAAATTTCAAACTCAACAAAATCCTCTAAACACAAGCAACAAACAAACCACTAAAATTCTCTAAGATATCAGAGCTAGACATCAACACAATTTCATGTACTTGAATAAGCCCATTGTTGCTTAGCGTTAGACTTCTTAAATTAGTTATTTATCATTTAATACTAGGACACTATCTATGTGAAAAGAAATAGGCCCCAAATTCATCAAATCCGACTTCATTTCCTGTCAAAGGTCAAACCCAGCTTCATTTCCAGTACCAATATAAAATCACACCTTTTCCAAATATCAATAATTATTTTCCTAGAAAATGTAAAACTCAAAACTCAACAAAATTCCCCAAACACAAGCAACAGATAAACCATTAAAATTTTCCAATATATCAGAGCTAGACATCAAGGTAGTTTCATGTACTTGAATCAGCCCATTGATGCTTTGTGTAAGTCTTGTTAAATTAGTTATTTATCATTTAATACTAGTCAGACACTATCTATGTGAAAAGAAATAGGTCCCAGCCTCATCAAATCCAACTTCATTTCTAGTCACAAATAAGAAACAAACAATGTAAGAATTAAATATGAAACATCAATCTTAAAATAACACGCATCAAATAAATGTAGATGTAATGTTACAATGAAAAATACAAAATATAGAACCCATTTTTACCTGAATTTGACATATAGTAATCTTGCATGATCAACAGAAAATGTATACCAAAATAAGAGTCTTATGGTATTTCAATTTCCCTGTTCTCATCTTAGTCCTCATTTTCTACATTGTGAACATGATCTTCTCCAAATGAACTGTCGTTGTGAGCCTCCAAAACATTATGTTTTGTTTCAAGTTCATTAGAGAAATTTGTTATATTTTTTTCTCCCCTTCTATCACAATCTGGTCGCCAAAGCGTTAGTGCTCTTTCATATGGAAAATTGTTAATGTCATACTTTGTTACATATAATATTAAACATGTATCCACATGTTTATAAAGCTTGTTCCTCAAGTTTGACTTCAAGAATGATAGTGCAGTAAACATTCTCTCATCCTCCACTGATCCCAAAATCATGGTTTGACACAAATCTGCTAATTTGAAATATTCTGATATTTTTTCTTGCAGGTATTGGCTAGCACTTAAAGCAGTCCATAATCTTGCTATAGCACCGTTTTCATTAGGATTCTCCAAAAAAGGATATTGCTTCTATTAGCACTAGAATCAGCACTTAGATTGTATCAAGTGCCTGACTAGACACATCTTAAGCTCAAGGGCTTTTCTTCTATTTGGATTAAATTTTGGAAGGTGGTTGGAGTTCTCACACACTGGAAAAAGGTTTTTGAACAAATAAATCGCTCACACATATGGGGGTACTAGTATTTGATGTGGTAAAAAGGATAAGTTTGTATTCTGATGGTTAGGAGATTATGAAAAGAAGTTCACTGCTTAGATGAAAGGATAAAAAAAAAGATTTCAGACCTGTAATGTATTAATGAAAAAAATATTTTACAAGACTTACAAGAACCTCGTCATACATCTAAAATATTTATGTCACTGGGAATGCTTATGAACATACTTACCATACACATCTTATCCAAAAAGCTTGTAAAACAAGACTGATAAAAATAGATAATCAGGTATAGTTATATCATAAGATTGACAAAAACATGAGACAACATATGTAGATCACAATCTCGAAATGAAACTGTAAGATATGGAAACACATAAGGAAATTACACAATACACAAATCAAATCATTCATAATTCCACAAGAGTGTATTTGGATATTATAAGTTCAAAAAGTACACAACTCAGGATGCAATGAGATGAACATCTCACAAACCTTTTCCTCATTGCTTTCCATAATATACATACAAAAAGGTAATATGTTAAAGATCCACAAAAGGTGCAAGTCTATTGTAGGAACTTTATTACAACTTTATAAATATAGCAAACCATATTTAAAGTTTATCTAAAAATAAGAGAAAGGCAGTTTGATGTACAATATTTGGTTTACAAATGTATGAAGATAGAACTTGATAATATGGAAGTTGAAATGGCTAATCTAAGGTGGCTAATTTCTCCTTGATTCCTAGAAAATATTCCTCCACAAAATGTCCAATAGTAACTAACTGAAAATGACACCTAGATCTTTATCCACAAAAAGTGCAACAACTGCTAACCGAATTTGACATCTAGAAGATAGCTTCATTGGATAACACTTGGTTGGGAAGAGGAAAAATATTACCACTAAGGCAACGTATACTTTATCACCGTCTAATGTCATTCCTCGAGACCAAAACAAGGAGCTACCTTTTATCTACTTATGACCAAAACAAAAAGCTACCTTTTTGAAAATGTAGCAATTTCTGATAACTCTGTAGATAGGCCAAAAATGATATTGATCTTCAGATTTGCCTTGTTTTAGACATTCGATCATTAAAAATCTAGAACAGAAGCCAACAACCTAAGAGCTTCTGCCTTATTGACCCTCCTATTTTGTTTTCTCTTTTCTGCTTGTTTCTTCTTCTGAGCCTTCTTTGTCTCTGAATCATTTTCTGGACTCTCTTCTATATTTATAATCTCATCTCTAAGAGTAGGATTAGTATGAGCTTACTAGTTATCCTAAGCTTATTTTTGGGTCTGGTATGAGGCCTTTGAATACATGGATTAGGAATATATGAAGGCCTTCTTCTTCCCTGGATGACTCTGCTTTGCTAATCATCTTCAAACTCTGTTTCACTAAAATTTGTTTCACTACTCTCCTCCTCAAATGATGAGTATGACTGGATCATTACTTTCCTCTTTCCATTAGCTAATGAACTCAGAGAGGAATAAATCCGAGCTATTGTGGGTTCTTCTGCTGTAATCTCTGAAACTTTACTCTTTCCCTTAGCTGATGTTTTTAGAGAGGAATAAACATAAGCTAGTGTTGATTCCTCTGTCGCTGGAGTCACATTGACTTTTTCACTCTCCTGTCTAATCTCTGAAACAGGGCTTTGTGCTAATGGTTCAAGGGTGACCTTATCCACACTACTAGCTTCCACTGAAGATACTTCTAACAGAATCAGTCTCCTTCTGCGTTTATTTCTTGAAGAAGAAGCCACTTCTTCCTTGTCTTTAGAAATAACATTTTTTTCAAGTAGAGTGCCCTTTTGTTTAAACCTGCTTGCGTTTTCTTTCCGGAAATACTCCAAGGTTTGTGGTTCCTTAGGTATCCTTCTGGTATAAACCTCCTTTGCTGGTTGCATCATAGGTATAGGAATGGTTATTTCAACTCTAGCTCTTCTAGTTGAGCTTCTTGTCCGCCTGCTTGATGGTGAAGGCGATTGATCAGCCTGTAAATGGGTCAGTATAGGTGTCGGGTTTGAGTCTTCCTCCTAGGTCTTATTTTTTAAAGGCCTTCCCACTTTTCTCATTGAATTAACACTATTGAAACCCTCATCTTCTATAAATTTATTGCATGTGGTTATGTTCTTCTTCAAATGATACACCACCCACATTTTAATTAACCCCCGGTGATAAATATTGTGGAGTGAATAATTTGGGGTTCGTTGTATCTTTTAAGGCATTTTCACCAATGATTTATAGAGGAAGAAAGGGAGGTTCATAGGTCTAGAACCCGAAATATGAGATAAAAACCTCATTTGATACTGATGAACTATGGATAACCTACCCTCGTAGGTGATATAACATTGAACTGTGGTGATAACTCCATGCCATTCAAGTTTAAAATAGGAAATATGGACAGTAGGGGTCCAATTCACATTTATATGCTCAGGCTTAATATACGCATTTAAATCCTTTGCAAATAATTTTTTTCTTTTATACCATGGCTCACCTGAAGCCAGTAGTTGGGTAGCTCGTGCTATGATGGCTTCTGATATTTTGAAAGTCTAAGACCCCAAATTGACCTGCTTTCCATTAAAATACTCAGTAAATGCTTGAGAAACTACAATGTTCTCCCCTAAGAACTTCTTCAAAAAACGGTACCATCCAGTGGCCTAAAATTTTGCCTTTGCACGGTGATCAACAAATCGTGTATTAGCAGGTTCTGAGCGGTTTACCTTACCACTTTTGCCCATTCTATTTTACTAACAACCAACTCAACTACTAATGAACACCTGTAAAACAATGAACAGAAACAAGACACAAAGCCCTAATTGCTTGCTAGAAGATAACCAACCGTTGTAGCTTTCTCGAGGTAAATTTTTACAGGAAACAGTGAATGTAGACCTCTGGTCTCTGCATGCCTTTGATTACGGTGAGGTTAGCTGACACGAAATTGAATGATTTGATTTTACGTGTCAACTCACTCCACCAAATATTTCAACCCATAAAATAATTAGCTAACTGCTACTTGTACTTCAGTTTTGATATGCTTCACCTTTAATGAGTAATGTTAGATTAACTAACATTAACAAACAGAATAGCCAGACCCTTTTTAGTGAACCTCCAATTAGAAATGGCTACGTTCTAAAAGGGTAATACCTTTTGTTTAGCAGGCCTTCAATTATTCCAAAAGAGTAGTGTCTTTTCACATGAGTAGTGCCTTTTCATCTCCTTATACAAATTCTGAGAAAATAGATACTTTTTAGAAAAGGTAGCTATTTCTGTGTTGCTTTTGAAACCAAATTTTCTGGGAAAATTGCTACTTTTCAGAAAATTTACAATTACCTGTTGTTCCTGAAATAGTAGATGACTCTGACATTTTGTGCTTAGCCTTGGATCATTCACTTTAAGAAGATGTCATTATGGATAAATAATACTCTCTAACTGAATCCATGGCCTTAACTACTCAAGGTAGTTAAAGACTTATTTAGAAGAAAATTTACCCTCTCTAAGACACAAAAAAAAACTATTGGATTCAAACTTCTTTTTTTTGGATTTTGTTGAAAATAATAAAAACCTTGACACAACTTTTTAACCCTCTAGGGCCTTCAACCACAAGTTAAAGGGACAAGAGAGGATCAAAGACAAAAATGCAATGGTGGCCAGACTTTGAAAAATTGCAGTGCTAACAGTGGCTCCTATTGGGGATGAATTCCTCCCTGTGAGGCTTCAAGGACCGTAGATTCAATGCCTTAAACTCTCAGGACTTTTACAATCTTAGAAACTAATGATAGGAACTGAATTTCATTGACTGAACTCAAGATTGACTCTATTTACAGACACACATACCATTGGGCAGGGGTTTTTATTGAAACAACACTCTGGATATTTACAATAGAAAGACTGACTGACTTAAAAAATGAAATTTTTTTTAAGAAAATGACCATTGACTGGACCCCCACTCAATTGATCATCATCTAAGTGTTTTAGCCGAAATATATTGTTCTCCAGAACCTGAGCAATTTCGAATGGCCCAAACCAAAAATTGTCGAACTTACCATGTTTTCCATGGTCTTCTCTTCTTACATCCCAGCGCAATACCAAATCATTTTCTTGAAATACCTGTTGGTTTTCCCTTTTTTCAAAAGCAGCTTTTACTTTAGCTTTGATTTTTCGTGCTTTTTCCATCAAGGATTCTCGGATTTAATGAGATTCTATAAGTTGTAGCATTCGTCTCTAAATGGGATTTGTATCACCAATTTCATCTTGTAAAAACTTCATAACACAAAGGGCCAATTGTAATCGCATCACAGCATCAGTACCATAAAGAAGCTGAAAGGGAGAAACTCCAATTGATCTCTTTCTACTCACCTTGTCTGTGCAAAGAGCATGAACTAGCTAAGTGCCCCAATTTCTTTTATTTTCTGGCATCATCTTCTTAATTATTCTTACCAGGATTTCGTTCGATGACTCAGCTAACCCATTACCTTGGAGGTAAAAAGGTGTAGAACGTGTCAAATTAATATTATATTTCTCATAGAAATTATTCACCTTAGCAGATTTAAAATCCATTGCATTGTCAATCACCAACTTAAGAGGGCAACCAAATCTATACATAATATTTTCCAACATAAACTTAATTATTACCGTGTTAGTGGCGTTCCTGGTTAGAATGGCCTCAATCCACTTGGTGAAATAGTCTATGGCTGTAAGAATCCACCTGCTTTGTCCTGATGATGGTGGATGAATCTCACCAATGAAGTCTAACCCCCACTGCTAGAAAGGGGCATCTGCTGAAATGGGAATGTGAGAGGTAGTGGGAGCAGCTTCTGCTTACCGGAAAACTTTTGACACTCAGTGCAAGCCCTGACTTTAGCAAAAACATCAAAGAAAAGAGTTGGCCAATAACAGCCAGCTCTTAGAATTTTATTTGCAGTAGCTTTATAGTATAAATGTCCACCACACACTCCTACATGTATCTCTGACACAACTTTCTATGACTCAACTTCATCTACACATCTCAACAAAACTCCTACAGGGTCTTTCCAATAAAGATGATTTTCCATTATGAAATAATTAACATCCTTCAGTTTAAAATCCCTTCTCTTTGATTTTTCCATTTATGAAGGAAAACTGAGATTTAATAAAAAGTACACTATATCCTTATACCAGTTGGATAAAATATTTTAGGATAATCATATATACCTTCTTTATTTGTCTCTTCAACTACCTCCATGTTCAGATATACAGCTTTGTAATTTGATTCTTCCATCAAGCGGGATAAGCCCTATCCTTTTATCAGCTTGGTTGGTCTGATTTCAATGTCAAATTCCAGAATCTTTGTTAACCAACTTCCCCTCCTGCCATTTGTATATGGCTGCAAAAATACATACTTAACAGCGATATTTGGTACAAAAGCAATGAATTTTGAATGCATAACATAAACCCGAAAAGACTTTAAATCCTTTACTAATGCATATTCTTGTTTTTCAATCAAGTTGTACTTTAACTCAGTATTTCTTAATGCACGGCTGGAAAAATAAATAGGCTATTCCAAGCATTCGTTGTTCTTTTGTATCAAAACTGCTGCAATAGTTTCCTCAGAAGCATATGAAAAAGTAAGGAAATCCTTCTCAAAATCAGGGTTGATTAACACCGGGGCTTTAGTCAAGGCATATTTGATTGCCATGAAAGAGTTTTTTTATTCATCTTGCCATCTGAATTTTGCATCTTTCTTCAATAAGACATTTATATGTTTAATTAGTTTTGCAAAGTTTGTAACAAAATGCCTCAGAAAAAAATAATTTTACCCAAGAATGACTGTAATTCTTTCTTATTTCTGTGTAAACCAATTTTTTGTATAGTCTCAACTCTCCCTGGGTCAATACAAATACCATTTTCTGTCACTATGTGCCCCAATAGTTTTCCCTCTTGAACAACAAAGCATGATTTCTTTGGGTTTAAAGACAAACCAAATTTTCTGCACTTATTATACACTTTCTTCAGATGTTTTAAATGATCCTCATCAGATTTTGAAAATAATGTTATTTCATCCAAGTAAATGACTACAAACCTATCCTTTTCCCCTGCAAAGGAAATATCCATTGCTCGCTGAAACTTTGCACCTACATTCATTAAACCGAAAGGCATCTTATTCTACATTAATGTTCCCTGGGGTGTAGTGAAATTTGTTTTCTCCCTGTCTTTTTTATCAACTGAGATTTGATTGTACCCCGAAAAACCATCTTCATTGACAGCCACTTTGAGCCTACTACCTGCTGCAAAACATGGTCCATCTTGGGTAAAGGATAATTATCCTTTAGCGAACACTGGTTCAAATTGTGAAAATCAACGCAAATTCTAATTTCACCATTCTTCTTTCGAACCAGGACTATATTAGCTACCCGATTGGAAAATCTTAAGGGCATAATTATTTTGGCTTCCCGCATCTTTCTGATTTCCTTTTCAATAATAGGGAGCGACATAGGATTAATATGTCTTATATTTTGTGCTACAGGCTTTGCTTTTGTTTTAAGAGGAATTTTATGTTCCATTAAACCTCTGTCATAGTTCTTTAAATAACTGTAGGACCATGCAAAAATGTTTTCATATTGCTTTAGTAGATTGACATATTTAGTTCTTGTTTCTTGAGGAAGAAATTTAGAAACTTTAACAAATCTAGGTTGATTTTATGTACCAATATTGCAGTCAACTGTACTCTCGCCATATATTTTACTATCATGCTTTAAAAATACATCATTATTGTCAAATAACCTCTCTAAAGGAACCAAGCCTTTATGAATAAAGTTTGTTTTAAGATCAATAATGTCTTTCCCAGCTATAGTCTTTTTAAATGGCTTGTTGTTCTGACTTTCAACCGTGTCTTGCTCATTATCAATCTGAATGTCTGAAAATTCCTCTACACATTCCAAGAATTTCTGAATTACTTTATCATCTTCAAATACTTGCCAGTATTTAATATTGTCAGGAATGGAAGGTCTGTTTTCTATCTAGACATCATATGTTGCTTTAACGTCAAGAGGAACCTTAAAATTATTAGTGGCTATGGCCAGTGAATCTGCCATTTCATTTCTTCTCTCGAAACATAATTCAAATTTAATGTTGAAAAATAAAGTTCAATTAAATCCCACACTTCATTTCTGTAGTTTTTTAATTTTGATTTTTTCACTTGATAATTATCTCTCACCTGTTGTACCATCAATTCTAAATCACCAAAAACAACCAATTTTTCAACTCCCAAATATTTTGCTGCTTTCATACCCAAAACAAGGGCTTCATACTCAACAGTGTTATTGGTAGTGACAAACTGTAATTTGTATGATAGGGTCACTACTTACTGAGTGGGGGAAATAAGAACTACACAAGCACTTGATCCCTCTCGTGATGAGGCACCATAAAAATATAATTTCCAGATCTGCCCTATTTCTAAATTCTACTCATTTATGACTTGTAAATTCTTTTTTTTTCTTGATTTCAAGCTTAAAATTGCTATCATCAGCAGCAAAGTGTAATATAGATGACCCTAACTCCTTCTCCTCTGCATATATAGGATAATTTTAGGGATTTTTTTGATCACTTATGATATAATCCATTTTTGTTTCCCTATACAACCTCCTAAATTCTCCTCCAAAGACTAGGATAGTGGCATAGGTCATATCCATTTGAAGGGTGCCTCCCAACTTTTTGGACCAAGATCTGGAAAGAAGCATTCCAAATCTAGACGGTATATTGTCTGCAATCACTATGTCCATTACTAGACTTTTCATGGGGAGCTCAGTAAGGGAAATTACCAAATCTTTGATCACTCCTAAACACTTGACCCTTTTAGAGTGGAATGTGTAAATATCATGGTATTCCTTAATGATTTCCAATCCTCGTTCATCCATCACTTTCTTAGGCATTGGATTGTGAGAGGCCCCATAATCTAATAGGAAGTTATGCAGTAGCTTATTATGAATATTAAGTGAAAGATAAAAAGGTGGAGAATTTTCATTATTTTGATCTTGGACTTGTCTACCCAAGTAGATGGTAGGATGTTCATCCTCTAGATTGACCGAGTCAGGAGCAAGAGATGGATGTAACATACTTTTAAATGATTCTATGTATGTTATATTTTTCAGCAATTCAAGGAGCGGAACCAGAATCTTGATTTTATTTAATTCTGATTTGAAACTAAAATTGAGAGGAGCCAAATCCTTATTTTCTATAACATTTTTCATAATTGGGGCAAGGTTAGGCAATGGAGGAATATCATTAACTTTTTCCTTTTGTTTGGCAGCATGTTTTTCAAAATCTTGTTTTTGTTGGGGCTGTTGGATAGCCCCTTTGGACCTCAAATTATAATTTATTGTCCGATTTTCAACCTGCTTTTTCTCGTTTTGGACATAAATATGAGCATCTTCGTCATATGAAAATAGATTTATCCTCGATTGATCTTCATACTCTTGCATATTCAAACAAGTTGATTGTGATGTCTCCCCAACTATTTTTATGTCTTCATCTTCCTATTCTTGTTCTTGTTGATTTTCTTTAGCAAAATTATTCAGTGGAGGTTGAACATTCTGATCATCAAGATTTATTCTTGGGTGTTGAAAAATTTGTTGAGGCTGAAAGGGTCTCCTTAAAGGGGCTTGATTTCTATTTCCTTTATTTTGAATGGGTCTAACAACAAGCCGATTTTCTAACTCTAGTTTAGACATTTTGGAAGCAATATATTTAATTAAATTGGACATTTGATCAAGCTTTTCTTCAACTGTTAAATGTTTAGAGGAAGAAGAGGGTTTCTCCTCTTTCATTTTTTTCTTATCCTTTGCTCCCTTCCTCTCTTATATTTTCAGTTTATTTGAGGCCATAAGATTGGACTACCCCCAATAGCAACCTCCTGCATAGCTACTAATTTTTGTGGCTTCTCATCTCTCAACCACAATGAAAACTTGGAGTCTAAGGCATTGGAAAAGGTTATCATGGTTGTGGTTTCAGGAGGTTTGACTTCTACATGAATCTTTTGATAAACTTTGTTGAATCTCTTTGTAAATTCTGCCAATGTCTCATCAATATTCTTCTTTAAAGCTCCAAACTTCGTAAGGTGATTTAAGTAATGCTTACGATCACCCCATTTTTTTACAAACACTTCCTCCAAAGCATCTATTCCTGTTATTGAATTTTTTGGTAAATTTTTGAACCACTTATGAGCTTCTCCATCTAAGCTCTGAACAAAGAGTCTTGACCAGACATATTCATGTTCAATGTTTTGATTATCAGCATAACTGTAAAAGGAAACTAAATTTTCTTCAACAAATACTCCTTCTCCTTGCCCTACATATTTGGGAAAATATTTCAGATAATCCCCTTGAGGAAAGGGATGCAAAGGTTGAGGGAGAGCATGCGGTGCATATCTTGCAGTGACAATCTACTGCATCCTTGTAGGAGGAGGTTGAGCCATGATTTGTTGAGGTAAAATCAGTGGATGACTCATTGATATAGATGCTTGAGTACTTGGAATTGTAGTCTTTGGAGTTTGTATTTGTTCCTAAATAGCAAAATATTGAAGTTATTGGGCTGGTTCTTCAGGCTTTTGAGCTGAGAACAATGGATTATCAAAGAAATGAACACAAGAGGATTTTACTTCGACCTCTCCAGGAGAATCAGATTCAAATGTAGATTCTTGAAGGATTTTGGCAACTTTAATTTTGTTCTTTTGAGCTAAAAATTCAGAGAGATTAAAGGTCAAATTTTCAGGAAGATTACCTTCTCCTTAATGAGAAGACAAGGAGCCAATAGATGGGTTTTGAAACAAGTGAGAATACTCCTGTTGTGGACTAATAGAGGACTGATATTCAGGATGAGTTTGAAGAAAGTTTAAAATTATTTTAATGTCTTCTTCAGTTAAAATAGCCCTATATAAGAAGGGTGCAATCTCCAATACCTGTTCTAATTATATTTCTGTAAACATAAAGGCTTTTGATTCCTGATTCTCTTTACTAACACTTAAAACCTCTGATTTTTCTTCTTTATCTGGAGTAATAATTATCTCTGATTTAATAAATGATGATTGAGCCACATATAAAAGGGGAGAGAAATAAACACCCAAAGACACAAGCTACATATCATACGAGGAAGAAGCAAACTTCATGATCAAGTTGCAAGTGAGAACTGGAAAATTCAGAGGTAAGCTTCCCTTTAATTTTTTTGCTTGTGGAAGAGTAGATCATTATGCATCCAAATGTCCATATAAAGAAAACCATAAAGATAATGGAAATAATGTTGTCAAAAGGAAGTTTTTTGACAAGAAAATCTTTTACTCTGATGAAGATAGTCATAATGCATCTAATGACCACGCAATTTCAAATTCAGATTCTAACAATTCTTATCAAGTACTTATGGCTCTTGAAGACCAATCAATTAATGAATCAGATAGATGTGAGGTAGATTACTTAATGAAAGCATTTAAAGAGAATGATAAACTCGATGAAAACAAAGAATTGAAAACAAAAGGAAATAGTATGGTTAAGGAAATAAACATGTTAAAGATGGAATTGGAAGCAACCAGTAGAAGAACATAAAGAATAAGAAAACAAATTCAAGAAATGGAAAAGCATTGTAAAATATTAGAATCTGAAGTTGTGACCCTAAAGGAATATTATGAGAAATAAACAAACGGGTAGAGGCATTTGAATCTCTAGAAAATATTATTAATGAAAAACGCTCTCCTCTAATCAATATTGGTATTGGATACAATCACATGACTTCACATATATAATGTGATGACAAAAACTAACATAGTTTCGTGTAAAGGAAAATTGAATCAAGTCACACATATGAAAGAAGATCTCCTAGGTCAAAGTTAAGATCAGTCCCTAGGCATAAATGATATTTTTATGGATATTGTCTCTCTTGTCACTCATTTGGGCATAAGGCCATTGATTGCAGGTCAAGTATTTGGAATGGAACCAGGAGATGGGATAATTTCTAGCACATAATTAGAATTTGCAAGACGTTTTGGAGGAAGAAGGAACATCAGTGAAAAACGTAGGGAAGATTGATCCTACTGCATTCCATTGCTCTTAAAGCCTATTTCCCACAGTGACTGCAGAAGTGATGTGAGTTACATGACCTCATGAAGAGAAGGTAATGATTATCAAGTCTACAATATCAATAATGTATGATCTCAGGGGGAGATATGCATGAGTATCTTGATGATGGTTCTCTATTATGGCTTGATCTTCTCTTAATGATGTTTTGGTATTACTGACATTACATCTGGTGAGGTAAAAGTGAACAGGAACAGATAACACAAGTTCAGGAGGAGTTGTGGTTATGAAAGGTCAACATTTTACTTTATGTACATGGATCTCATGAAGGACAGTCACGTATGTTTATTTAAATATGAAGAAATAGTGGGGCAGACTCAGGGATAGTTTATGATATGCTTCAATTAGTTATTATTTGGCTTTCTGGTTCTGACATTGATTGGTTACATTTTGTTGATGATGCTCAGATGTTACTTAAAAATGATGTTGGTTTATGATGGTTCATGAGTTGTTGGAAAGTGTCATTGCTGCTTTGGTTCTTTGATTGATTTTTTGTTTGATGAGTTGGATATAATCATATTGGATAGTGAATAGTTGGCACAGGTTTAGGGGGATCATTTGCTATGCTTCTAATAGTGCATTGTTGGCATTATGATTTCTTAAGCATTCATTGTTTCATAGTGGTGCTCATGATAATTATATATTATTAGTGATGTTGTTGAAGGCACATATGATGCTGAAGTACTGGATGATGACTATATATTTCTTAAGCTGCACTTAGTGAAGCTGATCCTACGTAATACACTTGATGAAGAAGATGTGCATGCTACGGTTGATGATTCACTCATTACTTGTTGACATTTATATGTTGTTGTCATTATGTCTTCTATGATGCATAATTTTCATATGGTAAAGTTATGGATGATGCATATATGTTGCTTGAGCTACATGATTATGTTGTGCAGTCTTGTGTGATATTCTTGGTTCTCACATATGTTGTTGATACATGGAAAGATATGCTGCTTATGGTATAAAACTGCAAGATATCAATATGTATTTGATGTTCGTGGATTATGACTCCCCCTACAAATGGAAAGAGCATGTTGAACTAGATGATATAAGGTCAAAGGGATGAGTTGTTGGAAGGTATCTACTGCACTATCTTATGCTTCTATTACAATTGCTTGGTGATGCTTGAAAACATTACATATTTGGTCATATGTTGATGTTGTTTAATATTGATGCTACATTTACCTATCTTACTTCATGATGATGATGAAGATGTTCATGTTGTGGTTTCCTATATGGTGTTTAATGGTTGCTGATGAGTATCATGGTGTTGTTACCTCACTATTGAGGTCTCTAATTTTGGTTATAAATCACATATTTGTCTCTTGATGTAAAGCTCATGTAAATACCCATGTTGGAAATCACTATAAAATTTAGTTATATATGGACGAATGGGGTCAAGTAATTTATGTATGTAATCCCATTATTTTGGGAAATTCATGTAATGGTGAGTCAAATATGTAACCCCACTGTGTTGGGTGATTAATGTAAACATGAGTCATTGCTGATAGGAAAGGTCATTTTTGGTTGAGTCATAGAGTCATGTACTTCATTGAATATCTTTCAAAAGATTCAACATATGCTCAGGGTGAGCAAGGTTAGTATACAATTTTCATATTCAATAGATCAGACCTACAATAATCCTCTCTACCAAAGGGAGAGAGAAGTCTTCATTCAACATTGGTCATCCCTTTTCCCTTGATGTCAAACAGGGAGAGAAGCTTGGTGTTTGGAGTAGAATTATTGGTGAGAAGTATTGGGAGAGAAGCATGGTATTTAGATGTGTTTAAAGGTATTTACAGGTGGTGGTGACCAAACACCAAAGTGGTTTCCATCAAGCCCAAATGGGGAGATAGTTGGCATTATGGATGATTTGTTGTCCTTGATGGAAACCTACTCGATAAATATGTCAAATTTATGGCAATAGGATGATTATGCAGGCTGGTACATATCTGGTAGAGATGATGGAAAAAGGAATGTCAAGTTTAGAGATAAAGGAATGATAAAGGTAAAGTTTGGAAAAGTATACGCGGATCCTATTCGGAAGGGTCATGTACATACACAGGTATTGTGAAGAAAAGTCGCGTAGAGAATTTGTACACAGAAACTTGAATACCAAAGGTCTTTACCGTGGTATTGGACCATATTAATGAGTGCGACAATGTTTATTTGATCTCGTCAAAGAATACCAATGAAATTACTAAGGGATTGGCCTAAAGTATTGACTAAGGCTAATGTTATATAAGAAGATGGAGATCAAAGTGTTAGGTGTGCAGGTGATGGATTTTTTATGAATGATTTGATCTGAAACAGGTATGCACTAAGTAGCATGGAGGAGGCTCAAATATGATATACTTGAAAGTATAGTGAAGACTAATGAATATGGTTTCTTGATCCATTTATGATTATAGCTAACAAGGATAGATATGCGGCGATAATGATACTCTGACATGAATGTGTGACAGTAAGATTTGCGAAGTGTGTGTTGCGGTTGCAGCGAAGATGTGATTTAGTGATTTTAGATATGTACGTTGGTTTACCTCTAAAAGGTCACGTACATATGCAAATATGCTTCTTGGTAGTCATGTATACATTCTGTGAAAATATTTCAGTATGTTCATAATATGTAAACAGGTGTTGTCTATGATAAGCACGTACATATGCTGATACGCTTTGTGAAATTCACGTATACATACTAGATTTTTACAGTATGGCTTGTTGATGGCATTTGATCAGTTTTATTATGTTTGATGTATGTCTCTCGATGATGTCTCTATCATGATTATTTGTGTTTGACAATATTGATTGAGCTGAATTGGTTAAGGAATGGAATGTTAATTAGTAGTGATGCTACTGTATGGTGATTTGTATTTGGTTCAGTGATATGTGATGGATTCAATATCTGATTGAGTGATTAATTCAGTGTTACAATGATTAAGTTATCAGTGATTTGAGATCTTTACGTAGGTCTTATTTAGGGGAAGCACGTACATACGAGTATATGCCTTAGAATAGTGTCATATACATTATAATGTATGTTTGATCAGGGTTTGCAGTGACAACATCTATTTTCTGTGATGAACAATATATGGTTTGATATAATTATGAATGGTTGTGCATTGATATGATTTGATAAAGTTGCATTAGGTGATTGTTATTTAGTGATTGATTTGAGGATTCAGTTGTTTTAGTTAATGGGCAATTTGTTTCAGTGATTGGTTTCAAAAAAATTATTTTGTATTGTGCTTAATGATGGAAGTGGGTCTAGTCTGAAAATATGATGAAAGGTCGCCTACAGGTTGATTTTTTTAGTTAGGTGGATTCAATATGAAATATTATGAAACCTGGTCCACAGAGGTGTAAGGGTTAGGGAGTCGAAGCTTCCTTCTAGTGGTAGCTAGTAAATCTATTCAGGGGGAGGGAACTCCCTTCCAGTGGGTGTCAGTAAACAAAATCAAGGGGTTGGAGCTTCCTTCCAGTGGGTGTTGGAGGGCGAGATAAGTTTGTAGCCTTCTTCATGTGGGTGCCTGCATACAGGTATGAGTCTGCGACAGTACACGGTTGTAAGATGTTTTCCTTTATAATAAAAGAAGAAGATAGAGACAATGATAGCAATGGTTTCCACCTAAAATCTCGGTGTTCATGTGTGTTTATATGTTCCTTGTGTGTCGATGATCTATCTATTCTTTACTGCTCATGGTTTCTACTTAATGATTGAATAATGAAGTAATGATGCACTGGTTAAGGATGAACAATTAATGAACTGAATGATAAATTGGTTATCTGGATATACGTTGCTTGTATTCATCACAGTCGTATACATAAACTAGTTTCCTAAATGATAGTAGCATACAAAAATATGAATAAGAAATGAAAAATTTAATTGAGTTTAAAATACTGATTCACACCCACCCACCCCCTCCCCCCCCCCCCACCTCTTAGTATTTTTCCCAACACACTTTATTTTTAAGTTTGCAGATGGAATAAGAACAAGACACAAACAACCGATGCAATCAAGAAAACATCCGTCCAAATAATCCAAGTCATGGAAGTAGCTCGAGTAGTACTAACAACAGTTCCAACGAAGAATGATGATCTATTTGGATATCAATGCAAGTTGAATTTTTTGAAATAATTGTCTGTGAAAATTAGAAATTTTGTTTAATGTAATGGACACAGTGTCCCAATTGAAAGAAGGGGGGCTACGAATAACTATCCCATTTTGTATGACAAAGAGCCTCTTATTAATATATAATAAAATAAATTTTAATTTATTCTATTGTGTTATTCAATGTCGTTGTGAAATGTTACATCTTTGATTAAATATATGGATGATTAGATATTAGAATGAAGAGATGTGAAATCTAATCATATAAAAAATTAATCCAAACATCATATACAAATGCACTAATTAAAAATAAATTTATATGAATATTGTTATAAGATATATGTTTCTTTTTTAATGAATAATGGATTTTAAAAATCACAATAATTTCACTATCATAGGTCGACGTTTATAAAAAAAAAAAGAAATGGATACCGCGACATCATTTATTAATGCACACCACTCCAAATAAAAAAATTTCAGCAACGATATTTACAATAATAATAAAATGGTATCATCTGTAAAAAGTGGTATAGTAATAAAAAAAACTTGGTGTGTCTGTAAAACAAATACGCATCGGTGCGTCATACTATGTAAAAGCAATGTGGGGCAAGTATTTTTTTTCCATGGCCTGATGTCTTTCTTGAACATTAGAATTTCAAGGCGTTCGAAAACAAATGATCACTGAGGAGTTATACTCTTCAATCACCGACATTGTTTGCATTTAACACCTCAGTGCATTGTAATTCTTAAAGCATCGATGCTTTCATAGCACTAATGCCTCGCTACTACAAAATAAATTTTCCACCCTGGTGCATTATTCAAATTAGCAACACCGGTTATTTTATATTAGTAGTACACAGGTGCGTTTTTTCAATACTTAAGTACTGACATTGTAAATTTAAATAAAAAGCATCGGGTCTGCAAAAAAAAAAATTCTGCACTGGTGCGGTTCCTTAAAAGCACTTCTCGTGGTGTTTGTTTAATACATAAACACTAGGGAGACATAATTTTCACGCACCGATGTTGTTTTCATTCAATGCCTTGGTGCTTTTATCTAAATTTACAACACGATTTCTTTTTTTCCATTAAGTGCACCACAAAAAAAATATCCGCTAAAACCTCCAACCACCCAAATTTTTTTAGTTGTGATGAAATTCTGTTATCAGCTTTGATAAAACATCTGCTACCACAAACATATGTAGTAGAGGATTATTTGACAATTTTTTCCAATTTTCAAACACTAAAACTCTCTTTTATAACCTTCGTTAGAAGGTATTTTCCTTGTAGTGCATGTAAACTAAAGCTTTTAAACAGTGTGTAGAGCTTTGCATGTAAAACAATGTGTGAAGCTATGCTTGTGCAGAGTTTTGCATGTAAAGCAATGTGCGAAGCTTTGCTTGTCCAGAGCTTTCCGTGTTGAGATTCAACAAGATGATGAGCTTAGTGAAAAGAGTCGCCTTCACTAAGTGGGCCCGCGGGCTATTTTTGGCGCAAAGTCTATTTTTAGACATGTCGATCATATTCTATTAGTTGCAGGATGCTATTTTTGGATGGTTGGTCAAGTTGGAAAAATAGATGGACTTCTATTTTTAGACATTTTGGGTGAAGTCTATTTTTAGACTGCCAGTGTAAAAATAGACATGTCGGATACTATTAGCTCTTAATAATATTTGGACTCTAAACATTATATTATTCTCTTGGAGAATTGACATTCAGTTAACAGATTGTTCAGATCAACTATTTGAAGGAATTGTGCAATTCCTAGAGCTACTGGCGGTTCATGCATGGAGGACTTCAGTTAGAACTCAAGTGGCAGAGTTTGGTGGAGTTAGTTTCTAGTTTAACTACACTTGTGGAGTTAAACTCAGTTGAACTGATTGTGTCTATTTCTAACTGATCGATACTTTCAGTGGAGTTGAGTGAATTAATTAGTTAAATTAATTCACTAAATAATAACTCATTATTTAACTGGACAGAGACAACATTTAACTACAGTGCAGAACAAATTAGTGGAGACTCAGTGGAGAGATTGGTGAATGAGCAAGTATGAATATCAGTTGTGACTATAGTGTTGCATTGTATGCACCACACATTCATTGGAGATGCCAATGAGGATTGCGTGAGCAAGGCTAGAGCAATTTGAACTCATCCAGAGCCATTATTTAGCAGGGATTGCACAGTAGAGGCAGGCTATCAGGAGGGAAAAAATCAGTGCAGATTTTTTCTGATTGTTCTTGATTAGTGTGTAGTGATTGTATTGTACTGAGAGCTTGATATGATCAGCTTTGTATGAGGATTGTTACATGATCTCTATGACATATATTATATAATATAGTTGGGGTTTTCAGCTTCGGGCTTTCCCGTTAAACAACTGTGTTAATGTGTGTGAATTTTTATTGTTTCATGTGTGCATTGAAATCTTGATTTAATTTCTGCAAATGATCAATGGTGGAATAGATTATGTATTTTGCATGAAGTTAAAATAGTGTGAGATAAGAAGAATCTTGGACATATAACACATAAGTTATATAATTTATACATGGTATCAGAGCAGTGTTGATCATTGGAGGAGATTGCAATTATTGAAGCGATTGAGTTTTGTGCTCGTGGAATTTGAATTTGTTGCAGTGTTTTCTCGGTGTTGAAGTTGAGCATTCATTGAAATGTCTTTCAACGGATTGTGATTGGAGTATGCCCCTGATGGTAGCTCGAATTACATATCATGGAAGGACAAGATGAAGGCGGCGCTGGATGATAATGGGTTGAAGGAGTTCATAGATGTTGAAATTCTGAAGCCTGCTTCTAGCGATGCAGCCACACTTGACGCATGGCAAAAGAAGGTAGCAAAGTGTCGAAGGATTCTGTTGGAAGGTGTGAAGGACCACATTGTGTCCAGCCTTCACGGGAAATCCACTCCATTCTTAATGTGGAAGGCTTTTACAGACTTGTTCCAAAGCATAAGTGACCAGAGGAAGTTGGCACTTAAAGACAAGCTCAGAAAAATAAAAATGGAGAAAGGTGACAGTATACCAAAATACCTCACGAAGTTTGTCCACTACAAGGATGAGCTGGGAAGTGTGGGGGTTACTGTTGATGAAGAAGACTTGGTGAGCATGGCTCTCCTTGGGCTTCCGAAGAGTTGGCATAGCTACGAAGACTCTGTCAATGGACGGGAGAATTTTCCGGGATGGGAGCGACTTTGGTCAGATCTTATGCAGGAGGAGATAAGGCGAGGTACCAGGGATGGATCTTCATCGGAGAATGAAGATGAAGAAAATTGTGCTTTGTCTACCAAATCTCGGAAAGGAAAAGGGAATAAATCTTCCAAATCCGAAACTAAAGGCAAGAAGCATGATTTGTCCAAGGTGAAGTGTTTTCACTGTCACCAGCACGGGCATTTCGCCACTAATTTCCCACAGAAGAAGAAGAATAAGAGTGTTGTTGGTTTTGCAGCAGGAGAGGCCTTAGCCTTGCAGTTTGAGCTCAAATTTTCTTTGATCGCATGCTTGGTTTCAAGTGTGATGGGATCGGTGTGGTTTCTTGACAGTGGTGCGACTTTCCATATGACCAGAGACAAAGATTTTTTTAGTGATATGGAGGAAAAGGATCTTGGAGTGCACATCGAGATGGGCGATGATGGTAGATACAGTGCGACTAGTATCGGGACCATTTTCTTTGAGAGGGATTCTGGTAAACCTTTCATCTTGAAGGATGTCATGCATGTTCCAAGATTGAAGAAGAATCTGATCTCCCTGGCGATGCTGGAAGACAAGGGTTATGATGTTGTTTTTAGCGAGGGAAAATCTTTCATGCGCCATAAAATAACTGGTCAAACTAGGAGGATAGGGATTCGAGTTAAGAATATTTATCAATTACAGGTAGATGGCTGCACTGCAATGGCAGGCAAAGCAGAAGAAGTGGTGAGTTGAGATGAGGGTGAATTTTGGCACAAGATATTGGGCCATCTTCACCATGGCGCTTTGAAAATTTTGCAGCAGATTTCTACCGGGCTTCCCAAAGGTACACTTGCGCAGTTAGATCAGTGCAAGGGATGTACTTTGGGAAATTTTGTGAAGACCACTTTTCATGAGAAGGATAGTCGTGCTTCGACGATCCTTGAGATAATTCACACAGACGTGTGTGGACCTTTCTCGGGTGCTTCAACATCAAAGCACAGGTATTATGTGATATTTGTTGATGAATTTTCTCATAAGTGTTGGATCTTCTTCATGTAGAAGAAGAGCGAGACATACTCAAAGTTCTGTGAGTTCAAGGCGCTGGTTGAGAAAGAGTTGGGGAAGTAAGTGAAAGCTCTCCGGAGCGATAATGGTGGTGAATACATCTCTGAAGAATTCAAAGAATTATGTAGCAAAGAAGGAATTCGAAGAGAACTCATAGCGCCTCATAACCTACAGTAAAATGGGGTCGCTGAGAGGAAGAACAAAACGATCGTGGGTGCTGCATGGACGATGTTGCATGATCAGGGCCTTCCCATACACTTGTGGGTTGAGGCATGCAACACTGTGGTTTATGTGCAAAACCATTGTCCTCATAGAGTACTAGGCATGAGTACACCCGAAGAGGCGTTTTCTAGTAAGAAGCCTGATATTTCTCATTTGAAGATTTTTGGCTCAGATGTTTACATTCATGTGACAAAGGATGCCAAGAAGAAGCTGGAGCCGACCGCAAAGGTTGGGATATTTGTGGGGTACACAGAAACACCCCACAATTATTGTGTGTATTTTTTAGACATTCGGATGACTATCGTGCGACAGGATATTAAATTTCATGAGGAGAAAGCCATGAAGTTGTTGCTTGAGAGGGAACTACACTTGCATGCAGAGGAGGAGCTACTTGTTCCTAAAGATGAGCCTCAAGATGTGGATCAGCCACAAGAGGAGGTTCATGGAGTGGAAGAAACCACTCATGCAGCACCAAACATCAAAGGGTGGAAGTGCACTACAGAAGCTGAGAGACTGAATCTTGATGGAGTGCAGAATGTAGGAGTTCATACATCACAACGCAGACAGAGACAGTCACCTGACCGATTTACTAGATACATGGCTCTGATGAGAAAGTGTATCGTGATGGAGCCATCCTTTTTCGAGGAAGCTATGGAGGATCTCGCATGGGTAGATGCCATGGTGGAAGAGTGTGATTCGATTGTCATAAACAGTGCATGGGAGATTGTCCCAAGGCCGGAAGGGAAATCAGTGGTAGGTTCGAGATGGATCTACAAAGTGAAGCAAGCTATTTATGGGAGTGTTGAGAAGTATAAGGCAAGATTTATTGTCTGGGGCTTCTCATAGATCGAGGGGATCAACTATGAAGAAACCTTTGCACCTGTCGCAAGGTATTCTTCCATACAGACCATCCTTGCTCTCTCAGTGAAGATGGGTTGGCACATTCATCAGAAGGATGTGAAGACTGCGTTCCTTAATGGAATCATTGAGGAGGAGGTGTAGATTGAGCATCCTAAAGGATTCAAAATCTTCAGCAGCGAGTCGCATGTGTGTAAGCTCAAAAGAGCATTGTATGGGCTGAAACAAGTACCTTGTGCTTGGTACACACGGATAGACAGTTATTTCACCGGACTTGGTTTCGCCAAGAGTGAGGCGGATCCAAACCTATGCCAGATTGTGGTGGAGGGTAAGCTTTTGATCATTGTGCTTTATGTAGATGATTTAATACTAACGGGTGATGAACTATTGATACACTCATGCAAGGAAGATCTTGCAAAGGAGTTCGAGATGAAGGACTTAGGCCTCCTTCATTATTTCCTAGGATTGGAAATTTGGTAGCGGAAAGATGAATTGTTTGTGTCTCAAGGCAAGTACGCCCGGGAGATACTAGAGAAGTTTCACATGCAAGGCTGCAAGCCTATCGACACTCCTCTTCCTGGTGGTTGGAGGAAAGAGGATGCTACATCGGCAAAGGTAGTGGATGCCACTGTTTATCGACATTTGGTTGGTTCGCTCATGTATTTAGTCAATACACGACCGAACATATGCTATGCTATGAACCAGCTTTCACAAGCGATGGTGAAGCCTACCAAGATCTTTTGGAAGGCAGGCAAGCATGTCCTGAGGTATCTTTAAAGGTTAAAAAAAGTGACATGGTTTGCAGGTACAAGACAAACGCGATGAGGTAAAGTTGCATGATTCGATGATGTAGATTGGGCAGGAAGCCTCAACAGACAGAAAGAGCGTATCCGGAGGGATTTTTGTGACGCATCCACAGAATTGGGTACAAGAGAAACAAAGATCCATGATACCTACCAACAAGGTTTATTCATGGCAGCAAGTGGCTGCACGCGAGGCTACATGGATGAGGAAGATCCCGGTTATTTGTTCATTTTCATTTAGATCTCATTATGATCTATCGTGATAATTCGCAGTTGCATTAAACTCTCTTGCTAATCCGTATTTCATGACAGATTCACACATTGAACCGTATCACTACACTGTATATTGTGCGTGAAGGGATCATGTTGCTTTCTTACATTCCTACGGAAGATCAGGATGCAGATATTCTGACGAAGGCGCTCACCAGGAGCAAATTTGAATACCATAGAGACAGGATCGGGGTGGCAGATAATCCCTATCTTGTTGAGAGGGAGTGTTGAGATTCAACAAGATGATGAGCTTAGTGAAAAGAGTCGCCTTCACTAAGTGGGCCCACGGGCTATTTTTGGCGCAAAGTCTATTTTTAGACTATGTCTATTTTTAGACATGTCGATCATATTCTATGAGTTGCAGGATGCTATTTGTGGATGGTTGGTCAAGTTGGAAAAATAGATGGACTTCTATTTTTAGACATTTTGGGAGAAGTCTATTTTTAGACTGCTAGTCTAAAAATAGACATGTCAGATATTATTAGCTCTTAATAATATTTGGACTCTAAACATTATCTTATTCTCTTGGAGCACTGACATTGAGTTAATAGATTGTTCAGATCAGCTAGCTGAAGGAATTACGCAATTCCTAGAGCTACTGGTGGTTCATGCATGGAGGAATTTAGTTATAACTCAAGTGGCAGAGTTTGGTGGAGTTGGAGAAGTAGTTGGTGGAGTTGGTTTCTAGTTTAACTACACTTGTGGAGTTAAACTCAGTTGAACTGATTGTGTCTATTTATAACTGATTGATACTTTCAGTGGAGTTGAGTGAATTAATTAGTTAAATTAATTCACTAAATAATAACTCATTATTTAACTGGACAGAGACAACAATTAACTACAGTGCAGAACAGATCAGTGGAGACTCAATGGAGAGATTGGTGAAAGAGCAAGTGTGACTATCAGTTGTGACTATAGTGTTGCATTGTATGCACCACACATTCATTGGAGATGCCAATGAGGATTGCGCGAGCAAGGCTCGAGCAATTCGAACTCATCTAGAGCCATTCTTCAGCAGGGATTGCGTAGTAGAGGCAGGCTATCAGGAGGGCAAAAATCAGTGCAGATTTTTGCTGATTGTTCTTGATTAGTGTGTAGCGATTGTAATGTACTGAGAGCTTGATATGATCAGCTTTGTATGAGGATTGTTACATGATCTCTATGACATATATTATATACAGATAGTTGGGGTTTTCAGCTTCAGGCTTTCCCGTTAAACAACTGTGTTAATGTGTGTGAATTTTTATTGTTTCATGTGTGCATTGAAATCTTGATTTAATTTCCGCAAATGATCAATGGTGGAATAGATTCTGTATTTTGCATGAAGTTAAAATAGTGTGAGATCAGGAGAATCTTGGACATATAACACATAAGTTATATAATTTCTACATTCCGCACAGTGAAAGCTTCACACAAGCAAAGCTCCGCGCAAGTCTAGTAAATATTTTAAAGGTTTATTTCTTAGCATCGACTCAGGAGCTAAGTAAGAGAGGCCTGTTACTTTTATAAATTTCCACAATGGTAATGGAATTATTAAAACTATAGCTTTAACGTTTTAAATTCATGAAATTAGCCATGTTTTTACCTGATAATCATTTATTTCAAAACATGTTTATTTGGATTGGTAGTTGACGTTGTTTTACCTATTTTTACTATTAAGTAAGATTTTTTATTAAAGATCTGCACAAGCAAAGCTTTGCACAAGTCTAGTAAATTTTTTTAAGGTTTATTTCTTAGCATGGGTTGGGAGTTAAGTAAGAAACAGCTATTACTTTTATAAATTTCCACACTAGTAACGGCATTATTGAAATTATAACTTTAACGTTTTATTAAATTCATGAAATGATATTTTTATGAGTTAATCATTTATTTCAAAGCATGTAAAATTAAGCATTTAGGAACAAGTGACTTTGATTTTTTTTATTTTTTTTTTAAAGGAGGGTATGTAAACTAAAGTTTTTAAAGAGTGTGCATAGATTTGCTTGTGCAGAGAGCCCTGCACAAATCTAGTAAATATTTTTAAGGTTTATTTCTTAGCGTGAGCTGGGGAGCTAAGTAAGAGATGACTATTACTTTTACAAATTTCCACATTGGTAATAACATTATTGAAACTATAACTTTAATGTTTTATTAAATTCATGAAATTAAACATATTTTTATCAGTTAATCATTTATTTCAAAGCATATAAAATTAAGCATTAAGAAACACGTGGCGTTGATTTTTATTTTATTTTTAAGAAAGGCTTGTAAACTTAAACATTCGTTAACACCTCGTGTTTAGAGTTTTTAAACAATGTGTGGAGCTTTGCTTGTGTGGATCTTTCCGCACAGTGAAATCAAAGCTACAAACAAGTCTAACAAATGTTTTTAAGGTTTATTTCTTAGCATGGGCTCTCGATCTGAGTCGACTATTACTTTTACAAATTTTTACACTAGTAATGGAATTATTGAAAATATAGCTTTAACATTATTAAATTCAAGAAATTAATGATATTTTTACCAATTAATCATTTATTTCAAAGCATGTTAAATTAAGCATTTAGGAACACGTGGTGTTGATTTTTTTCCTTTTTTTTTTGAAAGGAAGGCATGTAAACTTAAATATTTGTCAAAATTTAAAGTTTTTAAGCAGTGTGTATATCTTTGCATGTAAAGCAATGTGTGGAGCTTTCCACATAAGCTCCGCACAAGAAAAGCTCCACACAAGTGTAGTAAATATTTTCAAGGTTTAGTTCTTAGCGTGGACTCCCCAGTTAATCATATATTTCAAAGCTTCCAAGCATAAATGTGAGCACCTTGGGAGTGCCCGCACGAAGGCATGGTGCCGAGGCACCTATTGGCGAGGTTGTGTGCGTGAGTTGATGACATGTGGGCGAGTTGGAGCACTCGGTGACATCAATGCATGACAGGCGCCAAGGGTGAGTCAGGCGGAGGGCGTTGATGATACATGCATGATGGGTGCGGGCCAAACAAGATGTATGACTTGCATGAACTTAGGCACATGAGTGGTATTCGGGCACGATGTGTGGAGAAAGAAAAGGCATGGGCGAGGTGAGATGCGCAATGGCAGTTGCCAATTCAAGACGTTCGATGGGTGGAACAAGCGTGGGTGAGTTTGGTGAAGCGAACAACGGGTTAGCATGTGATACATGACAATGTGGGCACCCATGCCATAGGCGTGCCCACATGATGGCAGGGTGCCCAGGTGCCCGATGGGGCATTTTATGTCAGGCACACTAGGGTGCCTCAAACGAAGGTGTGTGCCTGCACGACACACAGTGGGTTGAACCAACTTATGAAGGGGCACCCACCCAAACAAATGAAAGGACAACAATGCATATAAGTAAAGGATTTCTAGGACCTCGAGTTGGTTCCATGGCCAAACGAGCGCCCATAACGATTCTTAGCAACTTATAGATTGTGTGTGCCCAAGTCATACGATGTGATGGGAGTGGAGCACGGCCACGACACATTGGATGCATGGGTCAAGTGTTTGGTGGATTGGTTGAACGAAGTGGACCCATGGGTGTCATGTAGAGTGAAAAATAGAAAGGTGAGCACCTTGGGCACGCCCACACGAAGGTGAGGTGCCTAGGTGCCCATAGGAATATTGTGTGCATGAGTCAACTAGAAGCGAGCTAATTGAAGCATCAGGTGACATGACCGCATGATGGGCACCATGGTCGAGTTAGTGGAGGGTGCCAAAAATATGTGCATGATGGGAATGAGCCAAGAGAGATGTGTGATGGGAATGGTCAAGATACATGAGCGGCAGTTGACACAACGTGCAGAACAAGCAAGATCAAGTTCGGTGAAGCATGCGATAGAGTGACGTGTGATACACGGCGACATGGGTGCCTAGGCACCTGATGAGGCATTGTGTGTCGGGCACAAGACATGTAAACTTAAACATCCATTAACACCTAATGTTTAAATTTTTTAAACAATGTGCAGAGCTTTGCATGTAAAGCAGTGTGCAGAGCTTTGCTTGTGTGGAGCTTTTCACATAGTGAAAGCTCCACACAAGTCTAGTAAATATTTTTAAGTTTTATTTCATAGCATGGGTTGGGGATGTAAGTAAGAGATGACTATTACTTTTACAAATTTCCATACTTGTAATGACAATATTGAAACTGTAGCCTTAAAGTTGTATCAAATTCGTGAAATTAATTGTTGGGTGATTTAATTGCAAGTTAAATCTCTGTCATTTAATTTTTCAACCCGGGGTTTCATAAACTGACGAGGTATACCTATATTTTTATTTTTTATTTTTTATTTTTGGTAAATGAGACTAATTCTATTAAAAAGTGTATGGTACATAAAGGATTACAAGAAAGAGATGTTGGAGATACGGGTAACCGGAAATGATGGACAACCAACTTCGGTCCCATGAGAAGCCAAAAGTGAAGCAAAGAGAGCCCAAAAGATGAGCACGGGTGCTAAAAGATACAAACATAAGTCTACCCAGAATGGGTGGAGTTCTCAGTATGAATTTTTTTTCCTTTCTTTTTTGATGCTCTAACCCAGCCATCTTGGGGCTGATGTGCTAGAACCACTTGAAGATTATTGGTGACTAAAGGAGATGGCTCCTTATCTAATTATGAGGAGGAGGTGTCATGAGGCTGCTTCTGAGCGCTTGTAAGACTGTTGGGCTCACCTGGGTCTTCCAGAGTCATGTCTGACTCCTGTTTTGCCTTTTCCTTATCTGCTTCGATCTCTTCCTCATCCTCATCCGAGATGAAGGAGTTGAGATCATCCATGGGTGGTTCTGCACATGGTTTCCAGCTTTTGGATTTTGATTTCTGGTTGCTCTTCTTATTTTGGACCGGGAGGGAGGGGCAAGAGTTCTGAAGGTGCCATGTTTGATGACAGTGATGGCATCAGAAAGTTGTGTTCTCATAATCAAGGGTCTGAGTCCAGTGGAAGTCTCCCACTTTGAGAATGATTTGATCAGGCAGGCCTTTGCTGATATCTATTTTAGCACAGATTCTTCCATAGGTATAGATGTCTAATTCCCCCCTGGAGGTGTCCATTGCCACGAAGCATTTGAGGGTGTCTCTGATTCCTTGAAAGACTGAGTAGTGCCAAAGATGAGCAGGTAAGTTGGGGAGCCTAACCCATATAGGGAGATTGGTGATGATGGCCATGGAGGGATCGAAATCTGGGAACCATGGTGTAAGGAATAGTCCAGCTTTTCCCCAAAACCAAGGTCCCTTTGTTAATACTTTTTGATAATCCTTGCTAAAAGCGAAAAGAAATATGAAGAAGACCTTTGAACATAAGAAGACCTTGGTGTTATTGGTCCAAGTAGAGTGGATCCATTTATAGAGTTTTAGATCAAGGCCATAGTCCATTGAATCGGCAAATGACGGAATTTTCTACCATTAATTGAGTCTGGTTCTCTAAATAAGGATGGGATATTTCAATAGCTGGAATGCCCTCTGATTTGTCCACTAATATGGGCTTGGGAGCCTCAGGAGGTTGCGCAGCTTTCTTGGGGTGTTGAGCATTGATTTCATCCTTATAAGAGAATGCTTGTGAAGAGGAAGGCTACCCAGATGCATCTCCACACAGTCGAAGGATTAAAACCAGAGAGGCATTTTTCCCTATATTGTAAAAAGATGGAGGAAGAGAGTATTCGAGCTACTCACCCCTGTACAGGCATCTTTGTAGGGCAGCAGGGATCCCCATCTTAAGTTTGATACCTTGTGCAAGGCTCTGCACCAGATCTATAGACTCGACCCAGCAGAGCATAGTTTTACCACAGAGTCTAGAAATCTGGATCTGGAAGGTGTGAGAACAGTTTTGGCCCCTAAAGCCTGGGGGCACGCACAAGGGCAAAGGATCTCTCCTGAGAGCAACCAAGGAGAGTGGACCGCCTTGGCTTTTGGACCTTGGGGTTGCGCTTCTATGCGAAGGAGCATGGAGGAATGGATGAGCACCGAAGCTGTCAGCATGGCTGTTGCGATAGAGGCAGCGATCCGGTAGGGGGAGTACTGCATAACTGCAGGTGATGCATTTTTCTACAAGGGGTGCGCCTTTTACCTCGCGAAAGGGTTTAGGACGTAGGTTCATGGTCTATCAGAGGTTATTAAGGTCGAGAAGGATTGCTAGTCCATGCCCACCGACGGCAAGTGCAGCGCCCTACGCATTGAGGGAAGCAACAACTCTGTCCCCACCTGTGGGAGAGGTCTTTGGCTTTTCCTCTTCATTGCTGCCTTCCGTGTCTGTTCTATATCTGGGCGAAAGAAGTGCCAATGGCATGCTTGGATTCTGGCTTCCTGGAGCCACAGGGCCGAGCAAGAGCAGGTCGGCGACGACAGCTGAGGGGAAAAACTTGTTTTCATGAACCCTAACCATTTTGCCTCCCAATTCCTACTCCCAAAAAAATTTCCATCAAGGTATACCTGTATAATATGTACTAGGTGGTTATTTATTAGAATAGATTAATCTAATACAATTAAAAATAACTACAAAGTTAATTAAATCAATCCAATCCAAACCAAACATAAAGAAATTGAAATCACACTTGCATAAAGGAAATCACACTTGCTTGAAAATTGAAATCACACTTGCATAAATGAAATTTTGAATTGAAATCACACTCACACCTGCTGAAATGAAATCACACTTTGTTGAAAGGAAAAACAAACTTTCATAAAATGGAAACACACATGCTGAAAAGAAATGAAATAACATAACTATACTATGTTACCAATATGTACAAAGATGTGCAAATTGTGGTTGATGGGGGCCCTCCATTCCTCAACAAGCATATTGAATAACTATCACATCTTGGAGATCAAAGTGGCATTATGTATTTCATAAAAATGAAGTTACAAGATATTACAAGAATTATCAATCCTCACTTTACAAATTACATCTAGAATTTTGAACCTGCAACTATCAACTAGCCACTAGCTAACAATTAACAACTGACTACATAACCATTTGTATGAAGGGTGCACTCCTATTTATACAAAAAATTATGATAAATATTCAATAAATACAAATCCTCAAATCTCTTCTAAATCCACATTTATCTCTTGTGGTTACAACCAATGATCTAAAAATGTAAGATATGTGTTATCACAAAATTTCACTTTGATTGCCTGTTAATCAGACAACTTCATGTAACTGTTTCAAACCAACTTGTGACTGAAGCTTAGCTTCTTCAATCTGAGAGGGCTCTCTCAAAGGGGTTAATGATATTTGATAAAGATGAATCTAGATGGCTAACTCTACTTAGAAAATAACTCGATTGTGATGTGTGTAGGTTGAAAAGAGTATAAGTCTGCAATCATTGGACTTATGGAGTCAAAAAATTTAGTAGTTCAGTGGTTAATTCACTTGACATGGAAGCTGAGGCAGGTAAGAGTTTTTAGCAGAGGTAAATCACATATGAAACATGAATTAACATAGCCAATTTATCAATAAAGGAAGTCAGAGCATACACCTATGAATTCTGAGTATTAAAGATGAAAACCACTGCAAATGGTACACATAGACAGTATAGATCAAGTAAGCACTAAAAACTCCATGAGAATCTCAGGTTGGTCAAGGAAAAGTCCTTTGTATTACTGAAAACAGTCAAATTACATAAAATTGCAGTATTTCCAAAATCTCTAACCCTTTACAAATTCGAATATATGCCCTTTAATAGACTTGTTACATGAGAGATGATCTACCTCTTGGCTAGATTCATCAAACTTTTCCTAACGACACCTTTCATAACAAGAAAACATCTACTTTAATGAGAAAATGACAACTATTATATTAAACATTCATTTTCCTAATAGGACTCAAACAACTAGTTATTACATCAACTACCTTATCTCTTGAAACAGTTATACATCTGACAACTATTGATTCACATATTCGAATGAGCTATTATGGAGCTCGTCACTACTTGACATTTTGATTACCCTCCTCCAAATCTGGAAACCAACCCTATTTTTCAGGAAAACTGGTCCTTATCTTCAACGAATGGTTTGGCTGATGAGTTGTCTTCATCTCATGATCTTCAAGTCTTGGATGACTGCTGGCAAAGTCCTTTGACCCTTTGAAAGTATCCACATGTCCAAAACTACCCAAAAACCTGCTCATTAACCTTCAAAATAGCACGCTGTGAAAGTATGACAGCTTCGTAGCGTACTTTCGTAGCATACAGAAAATTCCCTTTGCCATCAACTTTTATGATTCTTTCTTTCTGAATTGTGTTCATTATGCCTTGACACATCCTCCATATCATTTCCTCCCCTTAAAAGTTACCAAAAGTGGGTTTTCAAGCAAAATAAAGCTACAGGTGGTTTCGTAGCGTTTTCCTCGCTTCAAGCCTAGGAAACTCTACGAAACTGCTGAAAACTGTGTAAATTCCAGAGTTTTACCTAGCTTCAAAAATATGCCTTCCAGCTGTAAAAACTTTGTTTCCAACATGCCATTTACCTTTCAAAACATAAACCAACTCAAACTATCAGTCTTGAGGTGTTTCTTCCTCATTGATGATGAGTTGAGCTATTGGCTCCTCAACTACTGTCATTTTTAGGCCTTTCTTCTCCAGCTCCTCATGGATTAGTTCTAGTTGTTCTTGGAGGTCTTTAACCTGATCCTTCAACTTTCTTTTGGTAGATTTCAAATGCAAGTTCATTCTTCTTACACGTTTCACCTCTTTCCTCAATGGCATAGTCCCTTTGATTAATTTTTGTGTGTTGTCTAGGGTCTTTGATACAGTGTCAACCTGCTCTTCCCAAACATCTTTCATCTTTTCAAACTGAATCTTCTGGATATTATATTTCCTTGCCTCCTTCTTTATGACTGCTATTTCATGATTAGCCAACTTCAACTGTTCTTCAAGGATTTCAAACTCTATTTTTTCCATTACTTTCTCCTTTCCTTTCTTTGGCTTGCTAACTGGATCTTTTTCTACAGGTGATGAAAGATCAATAATGTCTTGTGGTGACTTGATTGTGTTAGTGGGTAGATGAACCTCTTTAATGCTCTCCAACAACTTTCTAGCATGTCTTGTCATGGGCTTCCTAGCCTAAAACATAAAACCTGCATCCTCGCCTTCAAACTCTAGCTTCTTTGTAGATTTAGCTTTCTTGAATTTCCGTCCATCTTCATCTATATCCTCAACCTAGACTATAGGAGTCTCTTCAATAGCAATGGCATGTAGTATGTCTTCTAAATTTCCTTTAGCCACTATTTTTTCTTTTAAATCTATTGTTTGACTCCTTGTAATCCTTTTTCTTCCTTGTTTACTCACAGTTTTCTTTTGTTTTGCAGGTTTGCTCATTGTTGAATTTTTTTTTGAAGGTGAAACAATGGGTGTATCAAATCTCTACAACTGCTATGTTTCCATCATGACTGGTTCACTTTGCTCTGCCACTAAAGGTGATGGCATACCGCTATATTTAGGAGTTCTTGTAGGGGTAAGGGTATCCATTTCAAAACCACTAACAAACAGGAAAGAAGACCAGTCTCTACCTAGTCTTTGTAGCTCATCTAAAACCAACAATTTTATTAAACCATGATGAAACAATGAGGTTTCACTTCCTTCAGATTTTGCTTGAACTTTATCTGCCATTTTTTCTAAACTTTTTTGTAAGTAGAAAGACAGATCAAGAGATATCTTACCAGCAAAGTGTAGGAGAAGCTTGAAATGGTAATAATAGACTTTATGGTATCTCCCTTCACAAGTGAAATATTTATGGATGATAAGCAGCAACTTTGAGAAATTATCCTTCATGCAGCTCCTTGGAATGGCATTTGTAAGGTCCATTTCACTGTTTTCTCGCTTATAAACTCTTTGCACTCCTCCATGTTGAATTTGAACCCTTTGAACCATTTTTCTTGTCCTCTTGGAATCTTTGTTGTTGCTGCAATTATCTCTGGTGTAATAGTGAGATTCGACATTCCCACTTTTGTAGTAGTTCCACTGAAGTTTAGGGTAAATTCTTTGGAAACCTATACATGGCATCCTTGTAGTCTTTCACAAAACTGTAAACATCTTGTCCTTCTAAAGACTTCTACAACCGTTGGGTCTTCATTTATTAGGTTCATATCTAATTGCTCATATCTAAGACATTGGCAACCCTTATTTGTCTCTCTTTTTGCAGCCATATTTTCTTTAGTGTCTTCTCTCCCTCGCTTGGTAATCCCTTACCTCGCTTGATCACTGATATCTATAAACCTTTGAAAATATCAGCCACAACTTTGGCTCAATGAAATAGCTCTCCAAAGCTCAATAACACGCAAAGAAGAGATGGAGAATGAGAAATGACTTAATTTGGAAAGATCTTTTTGAAGTTCGATGACCACTCATAACATAATGATGACTCATACATGCTTAAAATGGTGATGATGACTTCAGCCTTGACCATGTACCTTGATATTTACCCTAACTGACTCGAATGGTATCTAACTTATCCTTTTCAAATCATTTTTTGACACCTAACAGCTAATTTGACATGACAGACAGAAAACCTTACTTTCGTAGCGTATCTAGTGTAAATCTGGGCATTTTTGCTACGAAAGTATTAGCGGTTTCGTAGCAAAAGGTGCAATTTTTCTATGTATTTCGCTACGAAAGTGTGGTTTTTTGGCTAAAATGACACTTTCGGTGCTATAACCTTGGGAATTGAAAAATGTCATAAAATTATGATTGATGTGACATGAGGGATTTGAATGGGTTTAGACCTTAGGATAGACTAAATAAGAAAAAATTAAAAATTCTCCTTGGCCAAGTAATGAAAAATGAATCCTATAACCCTACCTTTGACACAGAAACCTATATGACTTTGTCAAATTATGCTTCATTTTTTCTGAGTGATAACAATATGTATCCTCTCAAAATTCTCTAATCTGTGATTCTTCTCCTTTGAATGTGCATAGTTAATGATCCACATCCTCTAGAAATATTCCACAAATCTTTATGAGTTGGAATTTGAAATTCGAATTTGTGGTTGGATGGTCAAATAGGACCCTTCTAGAATCTCCAAGTAGGCATGCAATATCACAAAACTCATAGCACTTTTAGATATATATGAAAATATGTTAATTTCATAATATTTAATCACAAATTCACTTAAAATACTTAAAATTAATGACCTGGAAAATATTAATGTTAAACCCATATGATAATGAGAATGGTTACTTAATTTAAGGTTATGGGGCTATAGAGTTATGTAATGAGGGTATTTTGGAGGCCCAACATTAATCATATTTTTACCAATTAATCATTTATTTTAAAGCATGTAAAATTAAGCATTTAGGAACACGTGACATTGATTTTGTTCTCTTTTTTTGATAGGAAGACATGTAAATTTAAACATTCGTTAACACCTATTGTTTAAAGTTTTTAAATAGTGTGCAAAACTTTGCATGTAAAGTAGTGCATGGAGCTTTGTTTGTGCATAGTTTTCTGCATAGTGAAAGCCCTGCACAAGAAAAGCTACACACAAGTCTAGTAAATGTTTTTAAGGTTTATTTCTTAGCATGGGTTGGGGCACTAAGTGAGAGACGTTACTTTTACAAATTTCCACACTCGTAATGGCATTATTGAAACTATAGCTTTAAAGTTTTAATTATATTTTTACCAGTTAACTTAGATGACTATTACTTTTACAAATTTCGACGCTAGTAATGAAATTATTGAAACTATAACTTTAATGTTTTATTAAAGTTATAAAATTATATTTTTACAAGCTAATCATTTACTTCAAAGTATGTAAAATTAAGCATTTAGGAACATGTGGCATTGATTTTTTTCTTTTTTTGAAAGGAAGACATGTAAACTAATTTATTTAAACAATGTGCAGAGATTTGCATGTAAAGCAGTGTGCAGAGCTTTCAACACAGTAAAAGCTCACACAAACAAAGTGTTGGCCTTCAATTTTGGTCAATTTTGCTTATAAAAATCGTACCTATTTACCATCATATTCCACCTTATATCATCCATATATACCTCATTTTAGCCTTATTATGCATATTCAGGTAATTAAATTAAGTTTTTCATTTTTTAGAGATTTTTGTAAAAATTGGGTTTTAAGAGTATTTTTGGATTGCACTGAAAATTCTCGTAATAGCTTCATGGAATTCATATGTGCAGGACACATGAGCGCGAGCTGAGCATATATTTGGAAATCTTGGGAACCGCGGATGAAAAAATACCTATCAGTTTGGTCAAACTGAGCTAAAATAGGGTCAGTGAACGCTGGTCAAACTTGACCTATTTTTCAGAAATCTCTAGGAAAAAGGGCAGAATTAGTATTTTTGGAGATTTCCTGATTTTGTGAAACTTAATGGATGAGTTCGACCTAGATGGATGGGATTAGGATGGATAGGACTATTAGAGACATTATAGCTCAGTTTGTTTATTATTTGTCTATTTAAACCAAGCTTATGGACCATTCAAGCATGTAGAATTTGTATAATTTTGTATTGAGACTTTGAAGACTTGGAGATAATTTGAAGAACCAGTTCCAATTTCTATTTGTTGTTCATGCTGTGGATGATTGATTAATTTTTTTGTAGCTGAGAATTTATTTAAGGGTGCAAGGCAAGGGTGGAGGGCCCCCACACCAAGCTAAGTACACTTTGGTTAAATTAACATAATTTTCATGCAATAGTTTTTGCTTCAGATTTATTATTCAGTCACTTAGATGGGTGAAGATTTCTTATGATTGTTGGATGATTGTTGGTTTAATTCTAATTTGCATATGAAGGGACAAACGAGAATTTAAGTTAAATTCTCCTTTTATCTAATCATGAACAACAACTAAAATTCATCCTCTTTTCCTTTCTTGAGTTATTTCTTGAATTTCCAATTTTAATGCAGTGGTAACAATGATGCAATAGAACAATAAAGAAGGACAAGCTAGACCTCCTAAGTTAGGAGCCTCTTCTCCTACTTTCTATACATCATAAACTATTGTTAATCAATTATTCAGTTTCGCTTCATGCCGGTAGTATTGTGGGGAAGGACAATCAGGATCTCCTAAGTTAGGAGCCTCTTCCCTCACTTACTACATATTGAATCAGAAACTTATTAGTTAGATATTATATTTGTAATATGCATTTCCATATATCTTAGAATTTAGCCCTCAGATGCGGGTGACAGAATTGACACACTTGACAATCACATCCCACACTTCCCGGAGTATGAAGATCTTCTACGCAGAGCTTCACTTGATGCGGATCCTCAAACCGTTAGCCATTCACACGAGACTCACAGAATAAGAAATGATGACGAGAGGACGGGAAATGCGTCACCATGTCTAGAGCATCACCTCGCATCTATCACCATAAAGGATCACCATGATTAACCTGTATTACAACCATCCCACTTCCCTCAATCTTGCTCAAGTGATCAATTATAGCACGCAACTACATGCGAAGCCTACTCATTGCTATCCTCCTCGCACACACCCTAGCCCCTTTAAAAATATGAGTTCTCAGCCCCTTTCAACTCAAATTATTTTATCTCTGTCTTTCGCCTCTTTAACTCTGCTCTGGCTTCAACCTAACTTCAGAAGGTTGCGAAGCTCTATACTCAGCGTTGTGCTGCATAGTCTCCTTTGGGCTGTCGCATCCCTTCCTGCGCACCTTCCCCCATGCTATTCCTACCCCCTTAGCCCCAGTGTTGCTTTCCCTTCTGTGTACCCCTCCCTAAACCACTCCCCCCTGCCTCTTCGCTCAATGGCCCCCAGACTTTGCTAGAGAACTATCCAAGGTGGACAGAGAGGGGCTCTCCCAGGCTGCTATCACTGTGGTGAGGACAATTGTCTAGAGTCGATGGAAGGCTCCTCATCCAACATTTTTTCACGTCAGAGTCCCAATCCCGAGCAGAATGAAGCAGCCCTTGGGCAAGCTGCGTAGAGAGGAAGACGCCGCCCGCAGAAGTCCACCATCTTTCCCCAGATGCACCTCCAACACTACAAAACTGACCCATTGCCGGTTCAGGAGGAGGAAGATGAGGATTCAGATGTTTGGGTGATGGATTCTGATGGCAACTGGACGCGTGTCCCCGAAGGCGTAGATCCAGACTCCCCCATCCTCTGCGCATCAGTCCACAAACCCAGGCATATAGTGGTAGATGTGGAGGAAGCCGTTGTGCAGGCTCCTGCTTGCCCCATTGAGGAGGAGATCCACAACAGTGATGATGAAGACGAAAAGTGAGGCCTGCACAGCTGCACAATTCTCCCACGTTCTTTTTCAAGCTTGCCATCAATGCTTTTTTGCTATTGTTTACTTTGTGCTACTTATATACGCCAACGCTACTACGCATAATGTAATTTTCTGTTTAAGTTTTGCTCGGGCTAGTTTCCTCCTCTAAGGCAGCCTAGAAATCGTGTAACCAAGTCTGGGATTGGCTAAGCGCAACTTTCCAACCTAGCCTATAACATATGTAACTTCTCTGTTTTCAAATTAATAGAATATCCTAACTTACCAACAACAACAAAAATCCTTAGAATTTAGAATATATTTGTAATATGCATTTCTTGCAACTTCTACACTTTGTCTTCTAAAATTGACTTCATCTAAAATCCATATATTTTGGAAATTCTTCCAAATTTACAAACCTGGATTGAAAAGTAAAATATGTGTTAGTTTACTTAGTAAATTGACCCAACACAAAGCTCCACACAAGTTTAGTAAATATTTTTAAGGTTTATTTCTTAGCGTGAGTTGGGGAGCTAAGTAGTAAACTATTATTACTTTTACAAATTTTCACAGTGGTAATGATATTATTGAAACTATAGCTTTAACGTTTGATTAACTTCATGAAATCAATCATAATTTTACCAATTAATAATTTATTTCAAAGCATGCTTATTTCATGAAAAGGGCCGAATACAAGAACCAAATGGACAAGCAATATGTCTCATAAAAATAATTTCTTTCTTTCTTTCTTTCTATTAAGTAATATTTTTTATTAAAGCTCCGCTCAAGTATAATAAATGTTGTTAAGGGTTATTTCTTAGCATCAGCTAGGGAGCTAAGTAAGAGACAACTATTAGTTTTACAAATTTCCACATTGATAATGGCATTATTGAAACTATAGCTTTAACATTTTATTAAATTCATGAAATTATATTTTTACTAGCTAATCATTTATTTCAAAGAATTTAAAATTAAGCATTTAGATACACATGAGATTGGTTTTTTTTTTTTGAAAGGAAGGCATGTAAACCAAAGTTTTTAAACAACCTATGGAGCTTTGCTTGGGCGGAACTTTCAACAATAGTGGAAGCTCTGCACAATAAAAACTTTGTACAAGAAATGCTTCACACAAGTCTAGTAAATATTTTTAAAGTTTATTTCTTACCCTAGGTTGGGGAGCTTGTTAGAAAATTATATATTACATACCAATGAAACACATAAAATATGCGGAAAACACAAGCACACAAAACACATAAAACCAGAGAGACATAGATATACATGGTTCACCTAGTTTGGGCTACATCCACCCCAAACAGCCAATCCTTCCTTTCTATTATCCAGCAAAAATGAAGAGACACGACCTACAGCAGATCCGCTGTAATATCCTCTGTTCTCTCTCATAGTCTCCCTATCTGTTTCTCGCTCTTAGAATACACATACAATACATAGCCACAATTCAATACCCTCATACAAAGTGAGGGATTTCCTTCTAGGGCAAAAAAAAAACCCTAAACTAAATATAACTTCTACCGTCAGATCATCCGCCTAATGAACGGCCTATATTGACTAGAAATTACTATACTTTTACAAGGCAATTTTACATATGTTTTTTTAGCCCAATGCGCCTAAACCCCTTGGTGGGGGGCTCCATAAAGTCGCGGCAGCCCCCCCTGGGGTGGGGCGCTCCTAATCCCGCGTGGCCCTCAGGGGACCCCAAGCAGTGATTTAAGTCAGTGGCGTTACCTGTAATAAAATATGGGGGTCAACGCTGTGATACAAAATAAACAAGATAATCAAGCTCCACACCCAACAATCTCCCACTTGGAGACTGATTGTAGCAACTCCACCGCTGCTTCATTTGTTGGATAATGACTCCTCTTTGGACCTGGTTGTTTCTCATCTTCATCTTCATCCTTGAAGACCAATTGAAACTGAGCATAATCTCAGTTTCTCCCTGGTTACAACTTTTTTTAGCATATCTGCAGGATTCTCGCTAGTGTGTATCTTTTCCAGCTTCAACTGTCCATCTTCCAATACTGACCGTATGAAATGGTACTTGAGTTGTATGTGTTTAGTCCTGGAATGAAATGCTTAGTTCTTTGCAATATGAATGGCACTTTGGCTATCACTTTATAACATGCCCATATCATGCTCCTTACCCAATTCATCCATAAACCTTTGTAACCAAATCATTTCTTTACTAGCCTCTGTAGCAGCAACATACTGCAACCTGTTGTTGAGAAAGTGCAACAACACTTTAGTTTTGAAACCCAAGCGGCGGTTGTTCCACCTATAGTAAATACATATCCTGTAGTGCTCCTCCTGTTATCTTTGTCACCTGCCATATCTGCATCAACATATCCCTGTAGATCAATGTTTGAACCACCAAAGCATAATGCTTGATTTGTGGTACCTCTCAAATATCTGAGAATCCATTTCATTGCCATCCAATGTTCTTTTCTAGGATTGTTCATGTACCTACTTACAACTCCCACTGCATGTGCAATATCAAGCCTTGTGCATACCATTACATACATTAAGCTTCCAACTACTGATGCATATGGAACTTTAGACATGTAGTCCATTTCTTCTTGGGTCTTGGGGCACATCTCCTTACTAAGTTTGAAATATAAATGGCAGATTAATACTAGCTGGTTTGCATTCTGCATATTAAATATTTTCAACACCTTTTGTATGTACTCATTACGAGACAGTGTTAATTTGTGATCTTTCCTTTCTCTAGTTATTCTCATACTAAGGATTTGTTTTGCAGCTCCCAAATCCTTCATTGCAAATGAATTTGCCAATTTTCTTTTATGCACATTTATTTCCTGCATGTTAGACCCTGCAACAAGCATGCCATCTACATACAATAACAATATAATGTAGCTGCCATCATTTTGCTTTTTCAAATAAACACAATGATCAGAGTGACAATTTAGTATAACCTTGTTCAAACATAAACCTGTCAAATTTTAGAGGCCATTGCCTTGGAGCATGTTTTAAGCCATACAAGCTCTTCTTTAGCCCACACACTAATTTTTCCTTCCCTTTGACCTCATATCCTTCTGGTTTCTGCATATAGATCTCTTCCTCCAAATCTCCATGGCGAAATGTTGTCTTTACATCTAACTGTTCAAGATGTAAATCTTCCGCTGCTACAAGACTTAAAATAGTTCTGATTGAATTCATTTTAACAACAGGAGAAAATATTTCATCAAAATCAATACCTTTCTTCTGTGCAAACCCCTTCACCACAAGTCTAGTTTTGTACCTTTGTTTTCCTCCATCTTCTTCCTTCAACCTGTAAACCCATTTATTCTGCAATGTAGTTTTACCTGCAAGCAACCTGACTAAGTCCCAAGTCTGGTTATGCATTAAGGAGTCCATCTCTTCTTCCATGGTTATCTCCCACTTCTTCCTTCTTTCAACCTGCATTGCTTCTTCATAGAATTTAGGTTCACCATAATCAATCAACAATAAATAATATAATGAAGGAGAGTATCGTTCAAGGGGTCTACTTATCCTAGTAGAGCTTCTAACATCACATTCAGGTCTTTGAGGTGCCTATTGCTATTGTTGTGTCTCTTGATTATTATTATTTTCAGGCACATTTACCTTTTCTGTGATCTCATCAAGAACTGTGTATTCTTTGTTTTCTTTTTCTTGCAACTGATTCTTATACAATACCTTTTAATTGATTCTTACATCTCTACTCCTAATGATTTTGTGTTTTTCATAATCATATAAGTGATAACCAGAATCATTAACACCGTATCCAATAAAGGTACATTTCTTTGATTTTTCATCAAGCTTTGTTTTGTTTTCTTTATTAATATGGACAAATGCCTCACAACCAAAAGGCTTTAAAAAAGAGTAGTTTACCTTTTTACCTGTCCATGCTTCCTCTGGAATACCACCATCTAAGGAACTTGAAGGCCCTCTGTTTATTAGATAAACAATAGTATCTACAACATCTACCCAAAATTTTAAAGGCAATCTTGCATGCAATCTCATGAACCTTACACGCTTCATGATTGTTCTGTTCATCCTTTCTGACACACCATTTTCTTGTGGTGTTCTTGGAACTCTTGTCTCTCTGCGAATTCCATGCTCTGAATAATACCTATCAAACTCTTTGCTGCAATATTCACCTCTATTTTCTGATCTAAGACACTTCAACTTCTTTCCTATCTCAATCTCAACCAAAGCTTTCCATTTCTTGAAAGTATCAAATACATCAGATTTATTATGAATACAAAAAATCCATTTTTTTCTAGTTGCATCATCAATAAAAGTAACATAACAATGAGAGCCACCAAGAGATGATACCTGAGCAGGTCCCCATACATCTGTATGCACAAGCTCTAATTTTTTGCTCTTCTTTTCTTTCCCAACTCCGATAAATCTAACTCTCTTCTGTTTTCCATAAATGCAATTCTCACAAAAATCCAAATCAACATTCTTGAAACCCGGCAACAAATTTCTTTGAGTGACGAATCTTCATCCCCTTCTCACTCATGTGTCTGAGCCTATGATGCCATAATGTTGCATCTGCTCCTTTGGAAGTTAAAGCATTAACAGAGTTAGAAATACCATTGCATAAATATAAGGTACCAACCTTTCCTCCTTTTGCTATTACCAGGGCTCCTTTGGTGACCTTCCAAGTTTTATCTGCGAAAGTTGTCACACAACCTTCACCGCCTAACTGCCCTGTTGAAATCAATTTTTTCTTCAGATCTGGAACATGCCTTACCTCCTTTAATAGCCATTGGTTTCCATTCTGTTGTTTTACAAGAACTTTACCCATTCCAACAATTTTATAGGGTTTATCATCACCCAAAGCAGGACTTGTCAAAATGCCTTGAACATAGTCATGAAAATATTTCTTATCAGGTGTGGCATGGAATGAGGCCCCTGAATCTACAACCCAAGAATCAATAACATTTTCGAAAGAAAGAATCAAAGCATCTTGTAACACATCACCTGTCACATTTGCTTCATGATTGTTTTCTTGTTGTGCCTCTCCTTCTTTTCCCTTTCGAGATCTACAGTCTTTCTTTAGGTGTCCTTTCTTTCCGTATTTCCAACATGCTATCCCCGATCTAGACTTGGATCTACATTTTCTTGATTTACTGTGATATCCCGAGCTCTTTCCTCCTTCCATTATTCTTCCCCTAGACTCTACACTCAAGGCATTACCCGATGTTTCACCGGAGCTTTTCCATTGCATTTCCTCGCTAAGGATAGCACCGACAACATCATCAAACTTTAAAGTACTAGATCCAGAGACAAAGTTACTAATGGCCATTACTAAACCATTCCAACTTTCTGGAAATGAGCACGAGAATAAAAGAGCCCTAACTTCATCATCAAAGTTTACCCCTACAGAACTTAACTGACTAGTAACTGTATTAAAATAATTTAAATGGTCTGCAACATATCCACCTTCTGACATCTTCATATTAAATAAACGTTTCATGAGAAATACCTTGTTTGAGGCCAAGAGTTTTTCATATAATTTCGCCAATGCCTTAATCAAACCCTCTGTTGTTGTTTCCCTTGAAATATTGAAGGCTACCGACGTCGCGAGGCACAACCGTATTGTTCCGAGTGCCTTTCTATCAAGAATATCCCATTATGCGTCTGTCATAGTCATCGGCTTCTTTGTTTTTCCACTCAATGGTAGGTATAGATATTTCTGATACAGATAATCTTCCATCTGCATCTTCCACAGCGGGAAGTTTTGGCCGTTAAATTTCTCGACCCTAAACTTGCCATCTTCCGCCATTGCTCCCACTTGAACCAGGAACTCTTCTTTCCTGCGAGTTTATCAGCCAAATAGACCTTCGGCTCTAATAACAGTTGTTAGAAAATTATATATTACAGAGCAATGAAACACATAAAATATGCAGAAAACAAAAGCACACAAAACACATAAAACCAGAGAGACATAGATATACGTGGTTCACCCAGTTTGGGCTATGTCCACCCCGAACAACCAGTCCTTCCTTTCTATTATCCAACAAAAATGAAGAGACACAACCTACATCAGATCCACTGTAATATCCTATGTTCTCTCTCACAGCCTCCCTATCTGTTTCTCACTCTGAGAATACACATAGAATACACAGGCACAATACAATACCCTCATACAAAGCGAGGGATTGCCTTCTAGGGAAAAAAAGCTTAAGCCCAAGCATAACCTGCAGTAGATCCTTAGCCTAATGAGCTTGATTACGAATAAGTTACTATACTTTTACGGAAATTTTACATGGGCTGCAAACCACCCCCCTCACGGGGGGGGGGCTCCATAAAGTCGCAACCGCCCCTCCCTGGACCCCCCCAGGCAGCGTTTAATTATGGGCGAGGAGGGGGGGGGATGGGGCTCCATAAAGTCGCAGCCGCCCCTCCTTGGACCCCCCCAGGCAGCGTTTAATTATGGGCGGCCCCATTAAGGTACAAGGGTCCAACGCTGTGATACAAAATAAACAAGATAATTAGGCTCCACACACAACAGAGCTAAGTAAGAGATGACTATTACTTTTACAAATTTCCATAATGGTAATGGCATAATTGAAACTATAACTTTATCGTTTTATTAAAATCATAAAATTAATCATATTTTTACTTGTTAATAATTTATTTCAAAGCATATTTATTTGGATTGGTAATTTATGTTGTTTTACCTATTTTTACTATTAAGTTTTTTTTTTATTAAAGCCACAAGCAAAGCTCTGCACAAGTCTAGTAAATGTTTTGAAATTTTATTAAATTAAAAACTATAACTTTAACGTTTTATTAAATTCATGAAATTTTAGTTTTACGAGTTAATCATTTATTTCAAAGCATGTAAAATTAAGCATTTAGGAATACACTATGTTCTTTTTCTTTTTCTTTTTTGAAAAGAAGACATGTAAACTGAAACATAACTCCACATAAGTCTAGTAAATATTTTTAGGTTTATTTCCTACCATGGGTTGGGAAGCTAAGTAATAGATAACTATTACATTTTCAAATTTCCAGACTAGTAATGGTATTTATTGAAATTATAGCTCTAACTTTTTATTAAATTCATGAAATTAATCAATTTTTTACAATTAATCATTTTTTTCAAAGCATGTAAAATTAAGCATTTAGGAATACTCTATATTCATTTTCTTTTTCTTTTTTGAAAGGAAGACATGTAAACTTAAACATTCGTTAACACCGAGTGTTCAAAGTTTTTAAATAGTGTGTGAAGCTTTGCATGTAAACTAGTGTGTGTAGCTTTGTTTGTGCTGAGCTTTCTGCATAGTGAAAACTCCACACAAGTCTAGTAAATGTTTTTAAGGTTTATTTTTTAGCCTGGGCTGGGGAACTAAGGAACTAAGTAAGAGATGCCACACAAGGGGAACTAAGGAACTAAGTAAGAGATGCCACACAAAACACTTTCCTCCACACTTCCATTCAATTAAATTTTTAGATCAATTTCACACATTCTAGTTGTTATTTTACTTGATTGTTATGGGTATGTATGTCAATTAAACTACCTATTGAAGCTTGTGCGGAAAGTTTTCACTGCGTGAAGAGCTTTCATTGTGGAGAGAGCTTTGTGTGGAGTTTTCTCTGCACTCCATATAATCTTTAATCAATTAATTAACAATAGCCGTAGAGACAATGACTATGCTGCAATGCAACTATTAATCTTGTTCATATAATCCTAGTTTACTTTATAGTGTGGGCTAACTTTGAATGTAGATTGTGGTACACAATGTTAAAATAGTATTGTCGACAAACATTAATCTACAATAAGCATTATAACATACATTTCATGTTATTAACATTTAAAAAAAAATCATAAAATCAGGTAAATGATATTTTTCTTATGGAAGAGATGTTGTAATGTAAACATAAAATATGGAAGAAATATAGTAATGTAAACACAAATATTTTGATTCAGCGAGATAGAAATAGAAATAAATAAAATAAAATACAATTAATAATTTACCTTTAGTGGTTTTTGGGCTATAGGTTTTGGCAATACATGATTTTTCCTTGAGGAAATCCATTATGGAATGTAATAATAACAACTTAGATCCACCTTAACTCCGAAGTTGATCTTATTCTCTAAAGTTGATATCAACTTTAGTTCTCAGTTTGTAGTACTATTGGGCATTTCTTCCTCTTAGGTGGTTTTGTTGGCGATCTTTGCATTAGACATTACACTACGGTAACCGAGACTATTGGTTGGATTTGGGTCCTACTACATGGTTTGTAAGTGACAATATTGTTGTTTTGAGATCTGGGTATAATGGTCCTCTGTATCGTCCTTTCTACAGTGTTTTTGGCATACATTCTTGTTCCTATCCTTCATGTTCTTTGGTGTCATTCCTCATGTCTTCGAGGGAAAGAATGAGCTCTAAAAAGAGTGGTGCTAGTAATATTGGGCATAAAAGGGTTCGTCTTTTTGCCTATGATTTTGTGATAACTTTTTCGGTATGTAAGCAATTTTTGTTGTTGGAGGCAAAAGAATTTGGAGATAGATCATATTACTCAGATTCTGAATTGGCAGAAAAAGATATGCAATGGGTCCCTGACCCTAGTTGTTTCCGAAAGCAACGACTACATTTTAGGAGTTCTTTAGCACTCCATTAACAAATGGCCACTCTCTTGCACCTTCTTTTCAAGGACAAGCAGGTGGAGAACTACAATGTTATTTTCTCCCTTGGAGGACATAAAACATATGTTGAGAAATCAACGTTTTTGTTTGGATAATCTCAACCAACGTCTAGCTCAAGTGGAAGGCTTTTTGGTGAGCGATTATGCTTCCGGAGACCTTACCGACCCTCATCCAAATGAGGGTGCCTACACATATGCTTTAATTTCTTCGGAACATGATCAATGATGGCAGTGGTTTCAGGTATTTTGTTATTTTTTTTCATATACTACAACTTGGTTTCTACATGAAAATCTACCTTTTATCTGTGTTATGGGGCATCAAATAGTTTGGTTTTTGTTCCAACCATATATTTTGCTTTCTCTCGGAGCTAGGTGCATCTGAATTTTGATAGGGGCAGAGAATCTATGTCAACTGGTTGCTATTATAGTGTTACAGATTTTGTGTTTTATATCTTTCTGCCACTTCAATTGTCTCATTTCTTTAGTGGTGAAAGGGACACAATGCATTTTCTGTGCCAACTTTGGTGTCTTGCAGCGTTTTGGAATGGTGGTAATTTCAGATTTCTATGGTGTCACAGGAGGTTGTTTCTTTTGCTCCATGTTGGCTAATAGCAAGGAGCTCATCTTGGAGGGTCGTCTTCTTCATGATTGTGCGATGCCTCCAGGCTTGGTTTAGCTTTGAACGCCTTCTGCTATATCTGGAGAGTTCTGTGTGCATTATCAAATTGTTTGGACTCATAATATCCTCATAATGATGTATTAGGCTATAGTTTTTGTTGGCAATGTAGTATTGACATGGTGTAAATCAACTGTTTTTTACTGGGGTTTTGGGTTTTTGATGTGCAACTACTGGGTTTGGTTTAAATACTCAAATCATGAGCCTTTTGCTCTTTGTTTGTGGGATTGGATCTAGAGATTTCTATGTGAACTTTTTTGAAATTTTGAAATATGATACAAATGTTAGCAATTTACCAAAAAAAAAAAAACTTCAAATTTGATTTGTCTTCGTGTTTGGTAGACCTGAGTTCATGATGGATCTAGACTGATTTTAAATTATTATTAATTATGAAAATAATTAATATATAAATTACACACACATATATTTAAAAAAACATGGAACATGATTTTTAGTGATGGAGATTTACCCATTTGATTATGGAAATTCTTAATCTATAAATAAACTTTGTTACAATACCATGGCTTATTAATACCATACCCAAAAAACCATAAGTAACTTTCATTTTCATATGACACTTGTTTGATATTTTTTTTTTAATTAATCAATTAATAAAAAAGGCATAACCACTTTGGAAATAAATCTTAACTATTGATTTGTATGTGGTATTAAGAATATTTTATAAAGATTAAGTTTTTATCATCCACTTAATAATTATTAATAATTAAATTAAAATTATAGAAATATATTTCAAATAAACATTTCTAACAACATAATAAATACATATTAAATATTAAAAAATAGATTATGATCTATTTAATAATTATTGATAATTAAATTAAAGTTATAAAAATCCATTTGAAATAAACATCTCTAATAACATATTAATAAACGTTTATATATTTATATATTAAAAAATAGATTATGTTGTTGTTGTTGTTTTCTTTTTCTTTTTTTTTTAATAACTGAAATGGGTATGGATTTTTATTAATATAGTACTTCAAATGGCCGCAACCTTACATATTTCTGTGCAAGTCTTTTACATTATCTATATCTAGCTGTTGTCAATTTTCATGGTGTACAAATTGTTTCTGGATCTCCATCATTTATGTTGAGGTCTCCTTGGGCTAGGAGGCAACCTTTGTTGGTGTAGGAGTCTGCTTCTTTGTTTGATTCTCTGAGGATGTGGTAGCATTTGAAGGATATGAAGTCCTGGAGAATAAATCTCAACCTTTGCAGGTTCTTGTTTAAACCAACATCATTGAATTGACCTTGCGTATATATCATTTTGACCAAGAGTTCTGAGTCTCCGAATGCTTGCAACTCCTGGTGTCCTCTTTCTATGGCTATTTGGAAAACTTTTATCAAGCTCAGAATTTCTGCTTGGTTGTTAGTTCGTTGTCCGAGTCCCCAGCTAAAGGTTTCTTTGATGCTTCCATCAGAAAAAGTAAATGAGTCCTCTGGCTCCTGCTTTCCCGGGGTTGCCTTTGGAGGCACCATCAAAGAAGGTTGTAGTTTTTCCTTGCTTCCTCCACCAGCTCTGAAAAGTTTCATCCTTATCTCTTAGCCTCCATTCAGGATTGCGGAGAGGATTATCTATGTAGTGCGTCCGTTGGGAAAATGCATGGGTGCCAAGCCAACTCTTTTCCTCTTGCTGTACCAAAGTGTCCTCTTTGATTTTCTGGGAGTTCAATGTTTCTAGAAGGAGTCATTTTGCTTTTGCTGCTACCATATTGGGAGTCCAAGTTACATTGTTGAATATCTGCTCATTTCTCGCTAGCCATAGCTTCCAACACAGGTATTTGGGAACAATGATCCAGATTCTGGCCCATGAAGAATTTAGGGGGAGCAAAGGATAACGATCTTTCCATAAGAGGAATAAATCCACCACTAAAATTTTTGTGGGGATTGCAGCCTTTAGACCCTGGAGTGTGTTCGTCCAAACTTTATTTGCGAATGGACAGTCAACAAATAAATGGTCCATAGTTTCCATGGCTTCTTTACATAATGAGCACGTATGCGGACCTGCTATGTTTTTTTTCAATAGGTTTTCACCAGTCAGAATTTTTTTATGCATTAATGTCCAGAAGAAGAAGTTTACCTTTGGCAGCGTCATTGGATCCCAAACCTCTTTCCAAAACTTTGCTGGAAGAGATTGATCTCTGTGTTGTTGAAGCAGATCGTAGCCTTTAACTGAAGAGTATACTCCTGTAGGTCCCCAACCCCATTTATTTCTATTTTATGCACCGGGGCTGCTTCACGAAGTTCCTGTTTGAGCATTTATGTTTGCTGCTGTAGATGGACCGATATATTTCTAAAGCTCCAATCCGTCCAGAGCTCGAACTCATTCCATTTTGAGATATCGTATACTATCTTGTCTCCTCTGTTTTTTAAGAATGCGTAGATTTCTTGCAGTCTGTCATGCGATTCTAATGGCAAATGGCCCATTATTTGATCAGTCAACAACTTGACTTGTTTTCCATTTCCAGGGATACGGTATAAGTGCTGGGTGAAGAAGCGCATTCCCTTGAAACATAGCTGCCATAACAACGAGCTCCTTCTACTATTTGCGTTCTGCAGATTTCTGAGGTTTGCATTTGGTAAATATTTATGCCTTAGTGCTTTACTGACTGGATGGTTGAGGTCACTGTGTAGCTTCCAAAGTATCTTGCATCCCAGGGCTACGTTGGCAAAGTCCGAATCTTGAATTTGGAGGCCTCCTTCTTTCATTGATCGCTTTGCTATCTCCCATTTAACCAAATGGAATTTGTTTTGATTTCCTTTGCCTCCTTGCCACAGAAAATCTCTCATAATTTTGTTTATTTGTCCTGAAATTGACTTGGGTGCCATAAGATAAGGCGCCTGATATATTGGCAGAGAGGACAGAACAGATTTTATAAGGGTTAATTTGCCTCCATGAGATAGCCATTGACCTCCCCATGCTACGATTTTGCCTTTAATTTTTGTTATTACTCCCTCCCACATATTGGCTCTGTTTGTGCCCAATGTTAATGGCAGTCCTATATAGTTGATTTTATCCCATTTTGAGTATCCATTGAACCCCAAGTTGCTGGCTATATTATGAGTTTCTTCCTCCTCTGCATTCCAGCTATATATTGCACTTTTCCTTTCGCTGATTAATGCTCTAGTTACTCTGCAATAAGCCAGAAGAGTGTTTTTAAATGCAATGGCTATTCTGATTGATGCTCCTCCCAACATAAGGGAGTCATCCGCGAATAAACCATGATTTATTGCTTTGAGATCCTTTGCAATTTTTAAACCTGGGGCTGCTTCTGTTATCATGTCCTGCTCCAACTTTCTGCTTAGCGTGTCCGCCATTAATATGTAGAGAAATGGAGAGAGGGGGCATCCTTGCCTCAACCCCCTCGTGGCTTGGAAGAAATCAGTTGGCCTCCCATTTACTAAAGGTGCTATCCAAGGACTGCTGGTGCAAGATTAGATTAGTTTTACAAACTCTTGATTGAATCCGAAGGAAGTTAGTACTTGGTAGAGGAAAGACAGCTTGACTCTATCGAAGGCATTAGCCATGTCTAACTTGATCAGCATACCTTTCTCCTTTCTAAGATTGCTGGAGTGCATGGCTTCCTGGGCTTGGATTACATTGTCCATAATGTGTCTCCCATTAACGAAGCCCCCTTGCGAATCTGATATCAGTTTTCTCAGCAGTGGCTTTATTCTATTTGCAAGAAGTTTTACAATTATTTTATATGAGGCATTGCACAGAGAGATTGGCCTAAACCTGTCAAATGAGGCAGGGTTTGTCTCTTTTGGTATTAGAGCTAGAAATGTTGACTTGGTGCTGCCACCCATTTTTGCTTTCTTCAAGAATCCTTTTATCATTATGATGAGATCCGTTTTAATTATATCCCAACATATCCTGTAGAAATGAATGGTAAACCCATTTGGCCCGGGGGCTTTGTCTAGGTCCATGGACCAAATAATTTTACTGATTTCTTCTTCATTGGTTTGCTTCAATAATGTTGTATTGTCCTGTTTGGTGACCATGCCGGAATGTTATTCAAGAATTCTGTGTTGTCCTCTTCCCAATCTTCTTCCTATTTGCTGTAAAGGTGTTTAAAGTGTAATGCAGCTGCAGATTTTATTTGTTCTATTCCTTTGCAGAGCCTCCCATCGGAGGTAGTGATCTCTGAGATGTGATTCCTGGAGAGTCTAGCTCTACATTGTCGATGGAAATATGTTGTGTTTATGTCTCCAGCTTCCAGCTAGAGGCTCCGGGACTTTAGTCTCCAATACTCTTCTTCGTTTCTGAAGGAGTGGAATTTTTTGCATTGGGCTACTTGCTCCTTTTCTAATTCTGTTTTGGTTATTTCAATTGTATCCATTTCACTTTGCAGATTTTCTAAGTGCTGCACTTCCTCAATTCTTTGATCTTTGGGAGTGTTCGTTGGTTTTTTACTCCATTTCTTGAGTGCCTTTTTGGTTATTTTTTATTTTTGTTCCCAAACATAATTGGGAGAGCCATTGATTGAGGTGTCCCAAGCCAATCGAACCGTATCTACAAAGCCACTTTTTCCATTCCACAATGGGCTAAATCTAAATGGGATTGGCCCCAAATTCTCTTCCTCCTCTAGCATTAATCAGATGGGCTTATGATCCGAGGTAAGCTTGGGGAGAATGGCTGATGAGATTAGCCTCCTTTCCATCAACATTGTGCTTTGGACTAAGAACTTGTCTAGTATGGCAGATATATGGTCTTCCCCTGTCCTGTTGTTTGTCCAGGTGTAGAGCCATTTTCTTGGTTTAAAGTCCAATAGGTCCCATTGTTGTATCATGTCTTCTACTACATATATCATCTGATCTTTGTTGTTCCTGCCCCCTCTTTTTTCTTTTTCATTCATCACTAGGTTTAGATCTCCAACTATAATTATATTGTTTGGGGAATTCAGTTGCAAAAACTCGTTTAATGTTTTCCAACAGTCTTTCTTTTCATAATACAATATCGGTACATATAAATTGAATAATGCAAAGGTTAACTTACTTGGTATGTGCTTCAGCTCTATAAAACACCAGTGTTGTGTGTTGTGAGAATTGACGAGCTTGAATTGATCTTCCTTCCACAAGGTTGCTATTCCACTAGAGGAGCCCCTTGCGCTTATTGCTTTTCCCGCATTCTTCTGCCATTTCTTTTCGCTGATCTCTAGAAGGGCTTCCCCTTCAATTTTTGTCTCTTGGAGCATTAGGATGTCTGCTGGTTCCATTTTCAAAAGATCTTTGACTACTTCTACTTTCATCGGATTCCCCAACCCTCTGCAGTTCCAAGAGACGACTCTCATTACTTACTGTTCAGGGTGGTTGGGCCTCCTCCTTTAGGCAACATTGTCCTTGTGTTTCTGCCAATTGACATTTATATAGTGGGTTGACTTCCTTGGGTCTTTTGTCTTTCCGCTTCTTCCTCCCTCGCTTCTCTGCGAGACTTTCTTCCTACTCTTTTGGCAGGCCTTTCTAAGATCTCATCCTCTGAGGAGCTTGGAGATTCATGCACTTTCTTTTTTGCTATGTCCGCATATGAGGGGGAAGGGACAACTTCGTGGGTTCCCACTGTTTGCCCTTGCTCCTCTACTCCTTTCCTATTAGGGGAGGGTCTTGATTGTTCGCTGTTGTTCTTATTTTCTTCCGGCGCTTCTGTGACCTTACTGGACTTTGCATTTTGAGCTCCTGATTTCGTGATGGGGTTGATGATCCCATCTTGTTGTTCTTGCCTTGTTGGCCGGAGATTGTTTTCCTTTGGTACTCCTTTACTTCTGGATTTTGTTGTCCCTGCTTTCTGCACTGTAGTCCATTGCTCTGCTTTCACATTCTCACTCTCCTCTCCTTCCTTTTTTTTGCAGTGCCTTGCGAAGTGACCGTAGCCGTGACAGTACCGACATTTGAAGGGCAGATGTTCATAATCTAGCTCCTGAATATGTGTCCAATCTGCTGTAGTAAGTTTTATTGCCTATGGTAACCCCACCTCGAGATCAACCTCCACGCAGATCCGTGCGCAAGAGTACTGATCTTTTTAGACAGCTTGATCGATATATCTTCCAAGCGAGTTGCTGATAGCTTGCAGTGATTTTTGGTTCCAGCAGTGTAATGGGAGATGAGGTAGACGGACCCAAACTGGAACAACGGACGACACATCCTGGGTGGGGTCAAATTCCGAGGTCCATTTGTTCAAGTATAGACCCTGAGGCCCGATGAAGTACGGGCCGTTTCTGAATATGAGATTTTATCCTCCGGGCTTTCAAACACAAAGACATAGAATCATTTTCCTACGAAATGGCTCTTGATTCCTTCTGATACGAGCGACGTCTAGTTCCTCTGCATCTAGGCCTCAACGGATTTGTGAGAGGGCCAGAGCCCTATAAACTGTCCGATGAGCCCTCTGTCTGCAAGATTGACTGCTGATCTGCATGTTTCTGCTATTGGCAGTTCAACGATTGGAATGCAATCCAGCTTTTTAACAAATTTCTATTGTGTCTCAGAGAGTGGTCTCTTAAGAGAACCAACGATGAGCTTCTTAAAAGCGAGCAGTTCTGGTGGGGGAGGGGAGGGTTCGGCACCCCGCTGGCCTCCATTGAAGCAGAAACCCTGTGGAAGACGTGCTATGGTGGCACAACTAGGTCATGGGCTGCGCAGCGCTATAATTTCACTTTTCATATGTTGTTTTTTACACACACACACACACACATATATATTAAAATTGTAGAAATCTATTCCAAATAAACATTTATAACAACATAATAAATAAATAAAAGCAATGGGGATGCGAGTCAATACCAGTAAGACCAAAATAATGATTTTCTCTAATAAAAGGCAGCAAAGCCAACATACATTTTTCTTTGAAGGCAACACTCTTGAAGAAGTAAATGGGTACTTCTTGAAGAAGTAAATGAATAGAAGTACCCAGCGATCGATTTCAACAACAAACTTAATTGGGAGGATTGCAAAAAGAAAATAATTTTAGGAGGGTGGAAAGCATTGTATGCACTTCAAAACAGATGTAGAGAGGCATAGTTATGGGGTTGGAACACGATCAAAGTACCTTTTGGACTCCTAGTTTGTCCAGTGCTATTATATGGGTGTGAATTGTGGGCTGACAACAATTGAAAAAATTAAAAAATTCTTGATCATGAGCAAGTTCAATATAAAAAGTTCAGTTTCCTATGAATTAATGTTGAGTGAAACAGGGGTAGCTCCCATTGAAGCAATTTCCATGGTGCGTCTTATAAGGTATCTAAAAAGAATTGAGCAAATGGGAGGAGATAGATAGGCGAAAGTATCTTCAATGAGGGTATGTGTGAAATAAAGAAATCTTGGATGAGACAAAACAACAAATGGATACAAAAATGGAATATTTACATTAATGCATGTCCCACAAATAGCAAGGAATTAAAGAATTTTGTGCTGGAGAAGTTTCGTAAGGGTATATGGGGAGAACAGTTGGGTAGAAAGAAGAAGTATTATGTTCAGGAATTCAACCCCACTTGTGATCTCCAACAAAAAGAGTACATTGGAGCTAACATTCCATGGAGAGCAAAGGTTCTTATTACTCAATTAAGAACTAACTCACATCAACTTTGGTGTGAAACGAGACTATGGAAGAGACCTAAAGAAGTTTGGGAAGAAAGGGTATGTATTTTTTGCACTTCTAGGGGCAGTTATCAGAAAAACATTTAATTTTGGAATGTGATGCTTTTAGAGACATCAGGGACAGTTACTGCAGTATGTTAGCATCAATTCCGTGGCATTGTTTTTTTAGTAGGGACAATTACTGCAGTATGTTAGCATCAATTCCGTGGCATTGTCTTTTAAGTAAGGGAACTATTAAAATGTTGGGTCAGCTCATCACCAATTTAAATAAGAAAATGATTGAATTACAGAAGACAAAAAGAACAAAAACGCTGAGAGTCCCTTAGACTATTTTTAGTATCGTAAACATTAAAATATCATTCTATTCTATTTAAAAAAAATAGATTATATTGTTACGGTTGTTTTGTTTTGAAAAAAAAAAAAAAACAAGTTAATATTCAGAGTGGAACGCATCTCGGAGTGGACTTTTATTTCAGGCTAAATAGCGCCGTGAAAGAGGGAAGAAGAAGCACTGAAAGTGGTTGAAGAGGAAGCCTGACAGGAGATCCATGGATATTGAATTTGCATCTATTCAAGAGGGCGCATCTCTCGCTGGAGAGGCAGCGTGGGAATGCGAAGTGAGTTGCATTCCTGCAGAGGGGGAACGCCTTGGCTCGTCGTTTTTGAACAGCGACAATGGAATCCGCTGCAGATTTTACAGGAATTCGGGAGTTCATGTCGACGTGGACGGTCGGCTTGTCGATGAGGGCGCTAATCTGCATTGCCGCTGTAACCCTCAGGTTTGATCGAGCTCCGTGTTTTAATTTTTGGGCTATTTTTGGTTTCTGCAAATTATGATTTTAGTGCATGTGAATGCTATGTTTTGAATTCGCAGTTAGATTTCTGTGTTTTCAATAAAAAATTATGCATGTTTATCATAATAACAACTTAATTTTGAGATAATTAATTTGATATATGAAATTTTGGTGTTCATGGGATAAAGATCTTCTCAGTTTGGCAATTTACTTAATAAAGTTTAAAATTTGATTATACTCCACCGTCTGAATTTAAACTTACGAAATAATACAAAACTAATTCTTTGATACGTTCATCCAGGGAAATAGCTAGGGTTAATCCCCTCCCAAGTGTGGTATGTTTTTCCAGGAAAGTGGGATAATTGCCCTAAGAATGTGGTATGTTCGTCCAGGGAACAGAGAAACAGGGGGTTGTCATGGCTGTTAAGTTCAGCTAGGCACCGTGTTAGCCATACAGTGTGACACAGATACCCAATCCCTAATAAATGGTAGATGTCTTCCTTTTAAGTTGAGAGAACGTGTCTGATCAATTCTTTAGACATGTCTCACTCAAATAATTAAAATATTTTGATGAATCAAAACACTCGAAAAGCTCTGCAAAAACACTCTAAATTTTTTTGGAAAAACAATGCAAAAACTCAATTTCAACTGGGTAAAAACACAGATAATTTACACATAGTTGAGAAGTTGAGTTTTCCTGGGGCTTGTAGATTATTTAGGAATTTTTGATAAATGGAAAATTTGATTTTTGTTTGTTTGTTTGCTAGGTTATGTGAATCTTGAGATGACTGGCACGCCTAATTTGTGGCTTGAGTAGCCTCGATCTAGGGGCATCTAAGTGGTCAAAATCATCTCGGGATCCCACCTAGACTGGGCAACACCGATGCTTAGCATGACTAGATTTTTGCCCATGAAGTTTCAAACCGATGAGCTTTACTCCATGGAGTGCCTTAAGAGAACACTCTATCACTACTCTATTCTACGACAAGAGAATTTGAATTTGAAAAAGAGTGAAATTCCATTTTTGTTAAAATTTTATGTATTTCTTAATTTTTTTTTATTTGTTGGCCTGCCAAGTTCGAAGTTCGAAGTTCGAGTGGTACTACAGCTGAGTTTCATAGTTACACGGGTACCACTCCCAGGCGTTGGAGAACACGTACCCCATGCTCACCCGCTCCTAGGAGCTTGGGAGCTGGTAGGAAACACTCTAAAACTATCAAGAGCTTCAACGGGACTTTGGAGCTTTTTGGGAGCTTGTTAATTTTGGGCAACAATGTCCAAACTCTAGGCTGCACTGCTCATATGATGATGATTGTATTTTTGTTGGATTCCTCTTTTGGAGAGGTGCAAGATTGATCGAAAGATCATCTTGTTTGGATGAGTAGAACATATATTTTGATTTTATTTTCCACACATGTGCAAGGTCGGCAAGATTTGTAATGTAGGCTCACAAGCCTAATAGATGTGTCACACAACTTCATTGATGGATATAAATTGGAGAGATTTGGAGATCATTTGCTCATCAACTCATCACACATTCTCTCTTGTGATCTGATTGGTTCGATCAGCCTTTGGAGGCCTCTTTCCTTCACACGTGTGGAGCTGAAGCTGGGTAACTCTGTGGACTGGTTTTAGGGTTGTTTGCTGTGCGTTGACCATCGTTGACCGTGGTCAACCCTTGATGTTTTGACCTCCAAAATTTGCAGAAAATCTGATTTTTGAAGGCCATATTGCTGGCCACAAAAATCGAGGTTGAACGTTGACTTTGACCAAAGCCCTAAATTTGTAGCGTTGACTTTTTTTGCGTTGACTTTTCTGCTCTGAATTTATGTTGACCAACATTGACTTTTGATGAGCTGTTTTTGAGGGCTGTGTGTGACACTTGGAGGGTTGCCTGATTTGATGTTGAGAAAGACTTTGCTGGCTGATGCATCCTATTGACTGCCGTAACGCACACTATCCTATATCTTTGCTGAACAAGAAGAATTGTAAAATCTGATCTATATTATTGGCTTGTCTTTTGTTGATCTATTATTGTGTTCTATCAACATTTGACTTTCATGTTTATGTGATTGCTAAATTGAATCGGGCCTAAGAAAGATTGAAGTAAATTTGCATTAAGCATAGAACATTCCATGTCTATCTAAATTTAACATGGTATCAGAGCTGAGGTGAAGACAAAGCCCAAGCTAGTGTGAAAGGCAATCTCCAAAGAAGAAATCCTATCAAGGACCGATGGCCTTTTCAACTTATAAGGGTTTCAGTCTGATGATAAATTGACTGATAAGTCTGATTATCATGCATGGAATATGTTCTTGGATTTGGTATTAGAAGATCAAGATGTCATGGACTAAGTGTAGGGGAAGATTCATGAGCCTCTATCAAATGCACCTGCTGCCACAAAGATGAAGTATAGAAAAGGGGAAATCAAAGCAAAGATGATTATTCGAGATTCTATTCATAAGCACTTGGTTGCTTACATTTTTGAGCTGAGCACATCTAAAGAGATGTATGATAAGCTGGTTAGCATGTTCAGGGCTAACAATGCTAATCAAGTTCTTTTCTTCAAGAATCAATTGAAAAATATCAAGAAGGGCAAGGATGAATCCATTCAATCCTATTTTATGAGGTTCACTGAAATCAAGAACAATCTCCTAGCTATTGGAGAAGAAATAGCTGATCGAGAGATGGTTCTCATTGCGCTTGGAGGTCTCCCTCGTGATTGGTATGTATTCAATACCACTATTCTTAATAATAATGTGATTCCTGATTTTGATGAAATATTGACGAGATGCACTCAAGAGGAGACAAAAATGATGGAGAGAGATCATCCCTCTTGTTGTGGCTCATTTGCATTTACCTTTGAAATATTTTTCAAAACACCAAAAAAACATATATGTTAGAAAAGGTAAAATTTTGTATGTCAAAGAAGAATTTTGATTTATATGTTGGTACATTAACATTACGTGATGAGATATGAAGGTGGGTCGAGTCGGGCTCATTCACGTGTAGAACAGTTCAAGAGCCGGACCGATGGGCACGTTCAGAACATTACACACCGATCAGGGTCGATCGGGCTGATTCGCAAGCTCAGGAGAGACTAGCGCTACATAATACAGTTTAATGCTAAGATGTTTGGAAGTTAAAATTAAGGAAGATTATCATTCTTCCAAGTTCGAGTATAGCGAAGGCTCGTATTCATTGTGCCCAGATCCAATGACAACCCGGGAGCACAAATTGCACGAGATTTGTACTAAGGAGTGCCCCTGCAAGTAATCATGTTAAATCCGCTCACCTGCAAAACGACGGTTGACATTAACTGTGGGAACACTCTCTTCAAATTCCAAAAAACTGCTTAAGTGCCCCCGCAAGTGGTTTCAGGTTTCAATAAAGGACATTACATGATAATAGCTGGAGCTAACGCCCTTTACTTTCAAATCAGAGAAAGCATAGAAATAACGTATTTACCTTAAAAGAACTTGAGGGTTTTTGATGCAGGAGCATGAGACCTCGAGGAAAAAGACTTCAATTTTATTCCAAAAATGCAAAAAAAATTTACAAGCAAAGGAGTGGGTTCCTTTAGCTGTCAATTTACAGTTTTAGTAGATAGGGTTTGAACTATTATTTAGAAATTTGAACTGCTTTGTAATTAATTCAATGCATTTAGTTTTTAGTTGATATTTTTAGGGAGAGTATTGTGCAAAGGGATTTTATCCAAAATTGGACAAATTCGATCCTTTGAATCGGATTTGAATGATTGTATGAACAATATTTATGTAAGTTTTGAATACGTGAATGAGGATTTTGGCTGTAGAATAATTGAATTGAATAAATTTTGATTTCCTCTGTATCTCTGTGAAATATTGTGTCACTGTCAAATCCCGGAGGTTTTATTTTCCTTCGAAATATGTTTGAGTTTGTTGATTCCAGTTTGAGCTCTGTTTAATTGACTTCTCTGTGTGTTAAATTGTATATGAACGTGGATACCATTCGATCAAAGAAGATCGACGGATATCGCATAGAAATATGCGCACTCAATAACTCGGCTAACCGACATGATATTTCATAAATTCGAAAGAGATAAGTTTGAAGGTTGAATGACTGAAACTCCAAAGAAGTTCCAAGAAGAATTTTCAATCGAGACATAAGAAGTGATCTCGAAATTAGAGAAATTGTCCCTAACACCTGCAACCAACCCACCATTTGTGGTATCAGAGCAGCCTTTAGACACTGAGCAAGATCTCAAAGATCAGGAAAAGAAATTCAACATGGCTGTCAAAGTTGGAAGAGGAGGTGGTGTTGGTCGAAGAAGAGGAAGACTAGTTGCAAATGCTGAAGTGTTGGAAGCTATGCAACAGATGCAAGCTAGATTAGAAGCAGTGGAAATGGGAAATCAAAGAGATGCAGATGCTGGAGATGTCAGTGAGCCTGAAGTTGAAGCTGCAGAAGAGGGGGAACCTGTATAAGTTACTCCTGAAATGAGATTTTTTAAATCAGTGCTGGGATCCACATCTAAACCCAGACTTGAAGTTTCAGTTTTTACAGGAGGCTTAAACCCAGAGGAGTTGATAGATTGGGTTAATGACATGGATAAGTTCTTTGATTATGAAGAAATGGAAGAAGGAAAAAGGGTGAAATTTGCTGTCACAAAATTGAAAGGACGTGCAGCACTTTGGTGGGATGGAGTGCAGGCAGAAAGAAGGAGACTTGGTAAGCAACCAATAAAAATTTGGAACAATATGGTGGCAAAGTTGAGAGGTAAGTTTTTGCCAAGTGATTATCAACTTTCATTATTTTAGATAGATGCAGAATCTTAGACATAGGTCAATGACAGTAAAATAATATACAAAGGAGTTTTACAAAGTGAGCATAAGAGCAGGGAAAATTCAAGATACAACAGAGAAGATTGCAAGATATATGAATGGTCTTAGAATGGAGATACAAGATGAGATAAGTCTGCTGACTCCTAAAATAGTGGAAGAGGCTTATCAGATGGCCTTGAAGGTTGAAGAAAAACCCATGAGGAAGCAATCTGCCAGAGGTAGAGGTACTTTCCGAGGAAGAGGAAGTCAAGGTGGTGGAGGAAGATCTACAACACCTAGAGAAGGAGCTAGTAGCAGCTCAAGTCAGCATACACCCATAGAAGGTGATGCAAGTGGCAGAAGGAGTTTTTCGAGAGGAAGAGGAGGCAAAGGTAGAGGAAGAGAAATCAGATGTTATAGATGTAATAAGTTGGGACACAGAGCTTATGAATGTCTAGAGAATGTGGGGACAAATCAAAGAAATGTAATTTTTGCTCAGAGTGAAGAGGAAGCAACAAAAGTGCCAGAAGCAGAGAATATACCAGAGAAAGGAGAATCTTTGGTAGTTAACAAAGTTCTATTAAAACCAACAAAGGAAGTTGTTGGACCAACACAGAGAAAGACTTTGTTTAGAAGTGTGTGCAAAGTTCAAGGAAAATGCTGTCAAATGGTAATTGATAGTGGCAACACTGATAATTTGGTCTCCACAGAAGTGGTGGAGAAATTGAAATTGAAGACAAAGAAACATCCAACACCCTACAAGGTGTCATGGCTTCAGAAAGGACATCAACTATTAGTGAATGAATAGTGTGAAGTGGAGTTCCATTTGGGTAGCTACAAAGACAAAATTATGTGTGATGTGATGCCTATTGCTGGGTAGACCTTGGCAGTATGATAGAGGAGCTATGCATGATGGAAAAAAGAACACATACAAGTTTTGTAAAGATGGTGTAAATCATACATTGTTGCCAATAGAAGAAGAAGATGCATCAAGAAGGCCTGATCCGAAAGCTTTATTACTGAGTGGAAAAGAATACCTACAGCAGATTGAAGATGATGAGGTAAACTTTGCATTAATTTGCAAACCCAAAGTAGTGATTACTTCCACTAAAATATCTAATTTACCAATTGAAATTCAAGAGATGCTGGAAAATTACTATGATATCATTGTAGATGATTTGCTTGATGAATTACCATCTATTAGAAAGATCAGCCATCATATAGATTTGATTCCAGGAGCAAATTTGCCAAATAAAGCAGCATACAGGATGACTTCCACAGAAAGCGAAGAAATCAGGAAGCAGGTGTAGGAACTGTTAGGTAAAGGACTGATCAGAGAGAGTTTGAGTCCTTGTGCAGTGCCAACAGTGTTGAGTCCAAGAAAAGATGGAGGCTGGAGAATGTGCACTGACTCAAGAGCAATCAACGAAATAACAATTAGGTATAGATTTCCTTTACCTAGAATTGAAGATTTGGTGGATTGTTTAAGTGGGGCAAGATATTTTACAAAATTGGATTTAAAGAGTGGCTATCATCAAATTAGGATAAGGGAAGGAGATGAATGGAAGACGGCCTTTAAAACTAATGAAGGGTTGTATGAATGGATGGTAATGCCGTTTGGATTATCATATGCTCCTAGTACATTTATGAGGCTTATGAATGAAGTACTGAGAGAATTTATTGGTAAATTTGTAATAGTATTATCTGGATGATATATTAATCTTTAGCCAATCTAAAGAAGAACACATGAGACTTCCGAATTATGTCTTAAGGAAGTTGCGTCAGGAAAAGTTACTGGTAAATTTAAAAAAGTGTTCATTCATGAAGAAGGAGTTGATATATGTAGGCTTTGTTGTTTCTGTTGATGGATTGAAAATGGATCTAGAAAAGATAAAGGCAATCATAGAATGGCCTTCACCTAAGAGTGTTTTTGTGGTAAGAAGTTTCCATGGTCTTGCTAGTTTTTATAGAAATTTCATAAGGAATTTTAGTAAGATCAATGCTCCTATTGTTGACACTATAAAGAAGGACAAACAACCATTTAGATGGACTGATGAAGCAGAGAAATATTTTCAATTGTTGAAACAAAAGATAACAGAAAAGCCCATCTTAGTTTTGCCTAATTTTAACAAACCTTTTCAAGTGAAATGTGATGCCAGTGGGGAAGCTATTGGAGCTGTGTTGAGTCAAGAAGATAGACCTGTAGCTTATTTCAATGAAAAACTGAATGAGGCAAGAGGGAAATATTCTTCTTATGACAAGGAATTTTATGCAATTGTGCAGACATTAAAGAAGTGGAGACATTACTTGATGTCTAAAGAGTTTGTGCTTTATTCAGACAATCATGCATTGCAGTACATTATGCAACAACAAAGCTGAATTAGAAACATGCAAAATGGGTAGAATATCTTCAAAGTTTCAATTTTGTATTAAAACATATAAATGGCCAAGCAAACAAAGTAGTAGATGCCTTAAGTAGAAAAAACATTTTAGTTCAAGAAAGTCAAATTCAAGTGTTGGGTTTTGATTTTCTTAAAGAATTGTATAAGACAGATTTGGATTTTAAAGAGGCATTTGAAGCATGCAATAATCCTATATTGTTGGAGAGAAGTAAGTGGCTGGACTTTTGCTTGCAAGAAGGTTTTTTGCTATTTAAAAGAAATCAACTATGCATACCAAATTGTTCTATGAGAGAAAATTTAATTAAGAGAAACATAGTGGTGGACTTGGTGGACACTTTGGTGCAGGCAAGACTTATGAACAACTGAGTCATTTTTATTTTTGGCCAAAGATGAGATCTGAAGTGGAGAAATATGTGCGAAATTGTAAAGTTTGTCAGTATGCAAAAGGAAGGAGTCAAAACACAGGTTTGTATGTTCCATTACTTATTCTAGATAGACCTTGGGATATGGTAAGTATGGATTTTGTTTTGGGTTTACCTAAAACACAGAGAGAGAATGATGCAATTTATGTTGTAGTTTGCAAATTTTCTAAAATGGCAAATTTTATTCCATGTTTTAAAACCAGTGATGCTACTCATGTTGCTAATTTGTTTTTCAAAGAGATTGTAAGGTTGCATGGGTTACCTAAAAGCATTGTCTCTGATAGGGACACCAGATTTTTGGTCATTTTTGGAGGACATTGTGGAAAAAGCTTGGTACTAAACTGAGTTTTAGCTCAGCTTATCACCCTCAGACTGATGGACAGACTGAGGTGGTGAACAGAAGCTTGGGTAATCTTTTGAGAAGCCTTGTAGGTGAACATCCTAAATAGTGGGATCAGATTTTGGCACAGGCTGAATATGCTTATAATGACTCTCCTAACAGGAGTACAGGGCAGAGTCCATTCCATATAGTTTATGGAATGCACCCAAGAGGAGTGTAAGAACTAAGAAATTTGGGAAAAACAGAGATGAGAAGTGCTAAAGGAGAAGATTTTGCTTCAGAAATTCAAGCAATACATGAACAGGTAAAACAACATTTACAGGACGTCAACATCAAGTACAAGAGTAGAGCAGATTTGAAGAAGAGAGAAGTTAACTTTGAGGTTGGAGATTTGTTTCTAGCACACTTGAGAAAGGAAAGATTTCCAAAAAGGGCGTATAATAAGTTGAAATTTAAGAAAATTGGACCATGCAGAGTATTGAGAAAATTTTCTGCAAGTGCACATGAAATTGAATTACCCCTTGACATTGGAATATCTCCAATTTTCAATGTTGCTGATCTGTACAGGTATGAAGATAGAGACACAGATGATACAACTGAAGGCAAAGAAGAGATTGATTGGTTGAAACTTGAAACAGTTACCCACAGCAAAGACATTTCAACCAGAGAAAATTTTAGACAAAAGATTGTCTAAGAAGACAAGAGTACATGAGTATTTTTAGTATTTGGTCAAGTGGAAAGATCAACCAATTGCAAAGGCTACTTGGATGACAGATACTATGTTACAGAAATTTGGCAGTTCTGTAGGGGAGCTTATGGACAGGAGCCCATGAAGAATTTTGTCCTCGGGAGTTTGATGCAGGAGCATGAGACCTCGAGGAAAATGACTTCAATTTTATTCCAAAAATACAAAAAAAGTTTACAAGCAAAGGAGTGGGTTCCTTTAGCTGTTAATTTACAGTTTTAGTAGATAGGGTTAGAATTATTATTTAGAGATTTGAACTGCTTTGTAATTAATTCAATGTATTTAGTTTTTAGTTGATATTTTTAGGGAGAGTATCGTGCAAAGGGATTTTATCCAAAATTGGACAAATTCGATCCTTTGATTCAGATTTGAATGATTGTATGAATAGTATTTATGTCAGTTTTGAATGCGTGAATGAGGATTTTGGCTGTAGAATAATTGAATTGAAGAAATTTTGATTTCCTCTGTATCTTTGTGAAATATTGCGTGACTGTCAAATCCTGGAGGTTTTATTTTCCTTCGAAATATGTCTGAGTTTGTTGATTCCAGTTTGAGCTCTGTTTAATTGACTTCTCTGTGTGTTAAATTGTATATGAACGTGGATACCATTCGATCAAAGAAGATCGACGGATATCGCATAGAAATATGCGCACTCAATAACTCGGCTAACAGACACGATATTTCATAAATTCGAACGAGATAAGTTTGAAGGCTGAATGACTGAAACTCCAAAGAAGTTCCGAGAAGAATTTTCAATCGAGATAGAAGAAGTGATCTCAAAATTAGAGAAATTGTCCCTAACACCTACAACCAGCTCACTAGTTTTGGAGGAGGCACAAAGGGGAAAATAGACGGTCAGGATCAAAGCATAGAATTGAGGCGGAGAGATGGACGACGAACATCATAGCACATGAATGCAAGTTAGATGGATGGACAAGATTAGATCACGAGATCTAAGTTAGAGATAAGCAGTCAAGAATGGATATCGCAAATAAAGATGCAAGAGAGTTAATGGATCGGAGATTGTGAAGAAGAGCCATGTGTCGGCCATAGGTTCCATCGCATATTGTACTTCTCAAATCTTACCGTTTACCCTTCGCTTGCTCCCATATAAAACTTGCGACATGCGATCTGCGAGCGGTCCCACCTCCACCCTTCCACGTCATCCCTCTCGCACATCGCACTTCGCACATCGCGCTTTTTAACATTTACTGCCCTCCGCTTACATATAAACCTTGCAATATGCGATCTGCGGGCGCGGTCCCACCTTCGTCTGTGCCACGTCACCTTCCCCGCCCTCGCACTTCACACTTCGCAAAACATAACGTTTAACCTCCGCTTGCTCCCATGTAAAACTTGTGATATGTAACCTGCGGGCAGTCCCACCTCCGTCCTGCCACGTCACCTTCCTCGCCCCCGCACTTTGCACTTCGCAAAACATAACGTTTAACCTCCGCTTGCTCCCATGTAAAACTTGCGATATGCGACCTGCGGGCGGTCCCACCTCCATCCTACCACGTTACCTTCCGCCCGTCGCACTTCGCACATCGCATAGTTTAACACTTACCTCCTGTCTTTCATAATAAAATCCCCGATTTGCGATTTGCGAGCAGATGCGATGCGATTTCAAAAGTGAACTCCAAAGGTTTTCAAATATGGAGGTAAGGCATTTCTTGTGTTAAATCGCATCGGAGAAAGAAATGAAGGATTATAACGTAAAGCCGGTGAAACGCCAATATGCAATAGAAAGTGGACGCGATGCGTTCTCCAAGGGTGAGTAGAATATAGTTTAAGTCCAAGTCTTGTGGCGGTTGACGAAGAGAAGACGAAATGCTGCAGGCACACACAGAGGCATAGGTAGAGTCTGGCATAAGAACATATAGTGGCACTGTTGGAAGCACGACAGCTGGGTCAAGTCGAGCATTGAGGCGTTGTTACAGAACTATGCAGCTATCACATCATAACTAGAAAGGACACCTCAACACTTTAGGGGGGACGCATCAACAACAATCAGATTCAACAACACGAATGATATTTCCAGTTTCAATTTGTTTTCTTGGTATGATAGCATGAGTAATTTTAATAGATTAGGTAGTCAAAGTAATTTCAAGAAGTTCAATAGTTATGAACTATTTTGATGTATTTAAGTAGATAGAAATAAAGAAAAGAGGTTCTGAGTTTTAGACCTCTGGATGACTGTTAATTTGGTAGTGAATTTTCTGAGAAATTAATGAAAGAAGATCAAGTTTCCTACACCTGTTGATGTTGATATGTCTTTCCAGTTTCGCTTTGTGTTTATTCCTCTTTGAATATAGTGAAGGAATGTAGATGCGGGTCTCTTTTTACATCTGTAAGTAAGAGTTAAACAATCCTTAATGTGCGCTCCTTCACTCCATTTCTTCTCCCTTCACAAATTCTCTTTGAAACTTAAAAGTAATAGATTTTGTGTTTACAAAATATTATTTTGAGTTTCCCCTCTCTTCACAAACTCCTGATGAAAATTTAAACTTTAAAGTATTAGATTTTGTGCTTACAACATATTATTTCGAGTTTCCTCTCTCTCCATGAATTTCCTCTGAAACTTAAAAGTGGTAGATTCTGTGTTTTCAGCATATCATTTTGAGTTTCCCTTACAGTTCTTCTTTTCATTTCATTCAAATATCAACAGCTTATGGCATTGTGAAGGCTTTCATTATATCAGATTATTGAGGGTATTAAGTAATTAAATTCCAAAGGTGTTAAACAGAGGCCATTTGATATTGTAACTTTGACATACATTTATAAAATGTCTTAGGCAACGATTCCTTACCACAGCCAAGGGATTGTTTCTTGAGATACAACACCTCTAATGGAAATGGAGGTGACCCTACTTCCTTCTCCGCTCATGCAAAGAAGAGGAACAATGGTGGTCCGAGAAATCAAAACCATGGAAGAGCGGGGCCCAAAGGAAGGGAAGGAAGATGTTACACTTGTACCAAGTTTTGTCACTATGCAAGAGAGTGCCATAATAGAAGGGAGTCTCCAAGAGTTGATGACAAGAACAACTCCAGGGGGAATGGCAATCAAAGGAACAACAGGTTCAAAGGAAAAAGGAAGGCTCCCTTTAATCGTGGTGGAAATGGGCAACCTTTCAAGAGGTTAAGAAATTCCAGGTACGATGAGTCTAATGTTGTCGATAATAAGAAAAATGATTTATTCTTGTATCTGCTGTTATGAATCTAATTCATAACTAATGTAATAAATATAGTCATTAATAGATAAACAGGGATTATGTAAAATAGTCATTAGGTTAATGAAAGGGCATGTCTAAAAGACATGCCCATTCGTGAAAAGGCACCTGCATGGGTATATAAGCAGGACCTCATTGTAACTTTCAATCATCTTATATCTTATCATATATATTTTATTAATAAATTATTATTATAAATACCTCTTGTGTATTTTTATAATTAAAGCAATTTTTGCTATTAAGTCAAGAAGCCTACAAGTTTTGTTGCTACATTGTTATCAGAGCCATATCAGAGCCATATCGGAGCCATATCAAAGCCATGTCGCACAACATCGTCTTACAAGCTTATGAACATAGTATACAAGCCTGGGAACATTGTTTACCATAAAATGTGCCATTACGTGAAGAACTTGAAGAAAGTGAAAAAAATTAATAAAATTCTAGAAAAGCTTCAGCAATTAGAGAATTCATGTGTAGAAGTCACAAACCGTTTAAAAAAAAATTCTGTAGTAATCCATAATAAGGAAGAAGATTTGGATCAGAAAAAAAACAACAATTCAGATACCAAATCTTGTGAACGTGATGAATCCCCTAAAGAAGTTAGAATATGTGAAACTAATTTGATCAAAAACAAGGAAAGTGACAAGGCATCACCACCATTGGAAAGAGAATGTGGGGCAATAGATTGTAAAACGGATGCCTTTAATCGAAGGTTTAATAATCATGAAGTAGTCCATGGTAGGTGGAAAACTGAAATGGAGGAAGGTAAATTGTCCCCAATTCTGTCTCCACCTCCTGTGGTGGAGGATGAAGAAAATGTGCACTGTTATACTGCCGGTGACCTCGTCTCTTGTAAGAATGCTATCCTGCAAGGGAATGACAAAAATGAAGACAACGAGGAGAATTGTTCCAATGCATGGAAGAGGCTCAATTTTCTGCGTCTCAATCTCCAAATGAACCCTAAAAATCATGAACACTTCATCTCCGACGATTCCTTAATCGTATGTTTAGGAGAAATAATGTACAGATCAACTTACCGTCAATCTTGTTGTCTGGGAGATGTGAGAAGCGAAGCTTGTTTGCTTGAATTGCATAAAACCCTCTACCAAGGCTTAACTTCACAGGATTTGGATATATGTAGCGTCTCTGAAGGTAAATCCGAGCCTTCTCATCGTCTGTTGGGTTCTAAAGCTCTCGTAGTTTTGGATGATGTGGATGATGCTGGGTAGTTAAAAGTATTATTTTCACCCCTGAAAAAGGTGCTTAGTTCTGATAGCTTAATCTTACTTACATCTCGCAATAAAGATCTTCTGTCACGTAATGGAGTCTCGTCCATTTACAAGCTGTCAAGGCTCGACAGAGAACATCCACAAAGGCTTTTCTGCATGCATGCCGTTCACAAGTAGCAACCTGGTGCTGGATTTGAAAAAGAGGTTACAAAGTTTTTGGATGCCTGTGATGGGTTGCCGTTGTTCCTCCAAGTGCTTGGCTCCCAACTTTATCTAAAAGAATCATGGTATTGGGAAGAAGAATATCTGAAAATATCAAATTTAGTATTGCCTGCAGATATAAAAAGGAGTCTTACAATCAGCTATGGCTCTCTTGATGATTAGGAAAAAGAAATATTTTTAGATATTTCATGTTTCTTAATAGATGAAGATAAAGATCTGACCCTAAGAATATGGGACGGATTTGGATGGCAAAGAAGGGCGAATCTTCGAAACCTAGAGTATAAGTGTATTCTGGAGATCGACTGTAAAAACCGTATAAGAATGCACAATCACCTAAGAGATTTGGGCAGAGATTTCACAAAGTGAAAACTTGACGACCATTCAGAGTGCGCGCGATTTCTAGGGTTTTTGGTTCGAAGTTTGCAGGTTTTCATATATGTTCTGGGTCTGTTCAAGAACCAAGACCGCATTAGCATTATGGGGCACGCTTGCGAGGCCCTCGTCAATAGTGACCAATTATTGCTTCAACAGTCAGCATTGGCTTTCAATATTGGCATGAATCTGCTAGACTACATCCATGAAATGATACAAATTTATGTTGAGCAACAGAGCCCACATAGCGTTGCAAGAACACTCTACCTAAATGTGTCGGAGTTGGATTCAAAGAGAGCCGAAGAGTATAGTAACAGATTATGCGTTAGCTATGAGGCAGGCCAAAGGAGCGAAACTGCTAATTCGAAAATATGGGCGATGAGAAAGATCGGTTACAGTCACATCGTTTAATGAAATGGCATCGATTCGATTTAATTAAAACCTAATTAAAAGTTATAATATATATATATATATATAATTATTATTATTTAATTTAAAAATAATAATATATATATATATAAAATTATTATTATTTAATTTAAAAATAATAATAATAATAATATATATATAAAATATATATATAGTCAAAAAAATTATTAATTTAATTAATTAAAGTTACTATTTAATTAATTAAATTAATGAAAAAAAAAATCACATGGATTTAGGACAGTGTGAAAAGTACAAGGAAGGTACCAGTGCTCAATGACATGTCTAGCAGATAATCCCAAGTAAAGGAAATTGTCGAAAAGTTAAGCTTTGAGGACAAAGCTTTTGGAGAAGAAGGCAATGTTATGAATCTAATTCATAACTAATGTAATAAATATAGTCATTAACAGATAAACAGGGATTATGTAAAATAGTCATTAGGTTAATGAAAGGGCATGTCTAAAAGACATGCCCATTCGTGAAAAGGCACCTGCATGGGTATATAAGTAGGACCTCATTGTAGCTTTCAATCATCTTATACTTATCATATATATTTTATTAATAAATTATTATTATAAATACCTCTTGCGTATTTTTTATACTTAAAGCCATTTTTGCTATTAAGTCAACAAGCCTACAAGTTTTGTTGCTACATCTGCCCTATTTGTTGCATCTCCTCCCGATACTCTAGAAGTTTGGTTGATTGATAGTGGTGCTTCAAGGCACCTCACTTGTTATAAAGAAGCCCTCTCTGATTTGATTGAGAAGGATACTAATCTAGAAATTAGCCTTAGAGATAATGCCACATATCTCGTGAAAGGGATAGGGGCTGTGACCCTTCATCTATCTCAAGGTCAAGTCCTTCGTTTACAAGATGTGTTGTACGTACGTGATTTGAAGAAGAACCTTGTGTCTATTTCGACAATGGAAGACAAAAGGTTCAAGGTGGCATTTGTTGATGGAAAGGTACGCATCTGGAAGAAGAACTTCAAAGAAGCTCTTACTATTGGCTTTAGAGTTGATACACTCTACCAGGTTGGAGGAAGTCCATTGGGGGCTATGTGATGTGATGCAACTTATCAAATAGAGTTACGACACCGGAGGTTTGCACACCTTCATTACAAAGCCCTTCTTGAAGCAAGGAAGGTGGTGACAGGGATGCCTGAATTTAAAGATGAACATGAAGGTATATGTCAGGGTTGTGCCGAAGGGAAGCATACAAGGGGACCATTCCCCTCTAGTATCACAAAGACAACTGATATCTTGCAGTTGATACATTCTGATTTATCTGGTATGCTGCCCGTGACATCCTTGGGCGGATGTTCCTATTACATGACTTTTACAGATGACTTCTCTCACAAGACCTAGATATATTTCTTGAAGAAGAAGGACGAAGCATTCAAATGGTTTCGTACCTTCAAGGCCTTGGTGGAAAATCAAATCGAGAAGAGAATAAAAGTTTTGAGGACCAATAATGGGACAGAGTATGAGTCACATGAATTCAATGACTTTTGCAATGAAGCTGGCATTAAGAAGGAGACCACAACTGTGTATACTTGAAGCGAACAAAGTTCCTTCTCAAGTAAAATACTCCAGAACACTTGGAATACAAAGATATCCATGAGGATACAAATATTATATTATAAAAGATATGAGATAGATAGATGATAAAATGTTACAATGAGGCCTTGCTGATATACCTACGTAGGTGACCTTTCATGACTGGGCATGTAATTATATTTGTTATATTCGTTATGAATTATATTCATAACATTGCCCCTTCCTTCAAAAGCTTTGTCTTCAAAGCTTATAGTTGACACTTTTCTTCAGTTCAATCATGCACCGTTTTCTTCATTTGCTTTCGTCACAATTTAATATATCAACTTTTATTTATTTATTTATTATGAATTGGCCCTTCTTTCAAATTTTTGTCCTCAAAGTTTTATGGATAATAATTTATTCATCTTGTATTTGTTAAAATACTATAATTTTCAAGAAATCTTCCTTCTTTCCTTTCCGAATTGGATTTAATTTTTTTTTCCATCAATGATTGATTTCATTTTGTCCGTTGAATTGAGTTTTTAGGGCTTTTAAGGTAACCCTTCCTAACTTTCTCTTCTTCTAATGAGGTTATTATTCCTTCAATTTTTATTATTTATTTATTTATTAATTATTTATTATTTATTATTTTTTAAATAATTTAATTAATTAAATATATATATATATTCTTTTAACAATTGATTTTTTTTTTAACTCGTTTTTTTGTTGAAAGGTTACAACCCTAGTGAAATGTGGCTATTCACATATATTCACCTACAAAATATATGTCCACTTATGTGTATTTCTCCACATAAAAGTAAACTTACCATTCACAAGAGATTTTTTATTCCTTTACTTCTTATTTTACCTTGCAAATACCATAGGCAATTACCATGGGCTTCCAAAACCACGAGCTTGTAAACCACTGAAAGAATAATCAAAATAACCTTACCTACTCTTCCTTATTTCTTTTTCCTTTTTAATTTTAAATTGTCTTGGTATGTATGTATATGTACTTCTTTATATATATATCTCTTTTTTTTTTTTTTTACTTATATATATATATATATATATATATATATATATTTGACTATATATATATATATATATATATATATATTTTGCTTTTCTTTTTTTTCAGAAGTTTCCCTTTTTTTTCTTCAAATTTTTAATCTTGGCCAGAAGCCTATTAGTGAAATTTCTTAAAATGTTTAATTCTGGCCAAAGACCTACTGGTGAAATTCTTCAAATTTTTAATTCTGGCCAAAGGCCTACTGGTGAAAATGGAGAAACTCTAAGACTGGTAGCGAAACACTTTGATGACAACAATGTTGATGAATTTTTTTTGGCCAAAGGCTTGGACCGAGGAGCATAGCTCTGTAGTGATGAGCGGCCAGAAGATCGACTCCTCTGATACCAAATGAAGCGAACAAAGTTCCTTCTCAAGTTAAAATACTCCAGAACACTTGGAATACAAAGATATCCATGAGGATACAAATATTATATTATAAAAGATATGAGATAGATAGATGATAAAATGTTGCAATGAGGCTCTGCTTATATACCTACGTAGGTGACCTTTCATGACTGGGCATGTCTCTTAGACATGCCCTTTCACTAACTTAATGACTACTTACATAATCCTTAATTGACTATTTAATAATTATATTTGTTATATTCGTTATGAATTATATTCATAACAATACTCCTGAGCAAAATGGTGTTGCTGAAAGAAAGAACAAGACCATTGTGGAAGTTGCCCGTGCCATGCTATGTGACCAAGGTCTTTCGAAGTTTCTATGGGGAGAAGCTGCGAACACTGCTGTGTATGTTCAAAATAGATGCCCACATTCCGCTCTGGACTCCAAGACTCTCGAAGAAGTCTTCTTTGGTAAGAAACCTGATGTTTCTCATTTTAGAGTTTTTGGTTGTCCTGTTTACTTTCATGTGCCGAAAGAAAAGAGAAGCAAGCTGGATGCTTTTGGAAAGAAGAGAATGTTTGTGCTACTATAGTGAAACTTCGAAGACATATAGAATCTATGTGCCTGGTCAAAGAGAAGTGGATATATGCCATGATGTCACCTTCGATGAAGAGGCTCCCCTCAAGAAAGTAAGAAATCTTCCTAGCTCCAAGGAAGACAAAGAAGATGAAGAAGCAGGAAGAATCGAAGGATGAATCGATGCCCGATGTTGAAGTACCTATGGATCCTATTGATCGACCTCCTTCAAATAAGAGAAGACCTTCATGGCTCAAGGACACTCTCGAAGATGCCGAAAGGCATATTGCCCCAAGGGGGACATTTCGTGAAAGCAAGAAGCCGAATAGATACCAATGGTATCTAGCAGCCATGAGTACAATTGTACAATCTGACCTTGGATCATTTGAAGAAGCCGTAAAGCATCAAGTTTGGAAGGATGCTATGCACAAAGAATATGAGTCCATTATGAAAAATGATGTCTTGGAAGTGGTCTCGAGACCGGAGAACAAATCTGTTGACACCTTGAAATGGCTCTATAAGATCAAGCATGGATCTGATGGTAGTCCTGAAAAGTACAAGGCAAGATTTGTTGCCTGAGACTTCTCTCAAAAAGAAGGCATAGATTATGATGACATATTTGCACCTGTGCCCCGTTATACCACCATCTGATCTATCATTGCCATTGCTGCAACACAAGGATGGAGTCTCCATTAGATGGATGTGAAGACTGCTTTTCTGCATGGTTCAATAAAGGAAGAGGTGTCTGTGGAGCAACCTCTGGGGTTCGAAGTCCAAGATAGAGACACCTATGTATGCAGGTTGAAGAAAGCCCTCTCTGGGTTGAAGCAAGCCCCCAGGGCTTGGTATGAGAGGATAGATAACTACTTGATGAATCCGAGCTTCACTCGAAGTAATGCTGATCCAAACCTTTATTTTAAGGTTGATAGAGAAAGGCCTCTCATTCTAGTCCTCTATGTGGACGATCTCTTCCTGACAGGTGCTGACCCTCTCATTCATCAGTGTAAGAGGGAGCTAGCTTCCGAGTTTGAGATGAAAGACCTAGGATTGATGCATTACTTCCTAGGCTTGGAGGTTTGGCAAAGGCTAGGCGAGTCGTGAAGCTGCTGGAGAGATTTGGTATGGTGGACTGTAAGTCTGTGTTGACACCAATGGAACTCAACTTTAAGAAGTTGTGTGGAAACGCTGCTGGGCCCGAGCTGGGAAATCCCATCGAGTATCGATAACTCGTGGGGGCCCTGATATTCTTAGTGAACTCCCGTTTGGACATATGTTTTGCAGTGAACTCCCGTTTGGACATATGTTTTGCAGTGACATATGTTTCGATATCTTGGATGAGTAGGAAGTAGAAGTCGATGGCTTTGAGCATCACTGAGGCTGAATACATTGCAGCGAGTATGGCCTGTTGTGAAGCTATTTGGTTGAGAAAGCTCTTCAGTGAGCTGTTCGGACATGTGCTAGATACCACTGTTATCCTTTGTGATAACCAGAGTGGGATTCGTCTTTCTGAGAATCCCGTGTTCCACGATCGATCCAAGCATATTGATATCAGGTACCACTTTATCCGAGATATGGTACAGCGAGGCACCGTAAGGCTCGATCATATAGGAGTTGATGAGCAGGTCGCAGATATTCTCACAAAGTCCCTAGGGAAAGTCAAGTTCCTAACCTTCCATGAGAAGCTTGGAATCGTGGAAAGACCCAATTGTGAGGGTCCTTCTTGAGTTGGACTATGAGCTCTAGGAGCTTCAGGGGGCTCGGGGATAACTTCTTGGAGCTATAAGCACACATGGGGCTAGGCTTGTCGGACCTTGCTGTGCTTCTGCCCCACCATTATGATATTGAGTTGGTTCACCTCTCTTTGATCTATGCCCTGCATGCATCCTACCCATGGAGTTTTAGACTCATGGGAAGTACCTCTCATTTGGACAATGAGGTGAGAAATGTGGATAGAGACCAATAGCAAGACCGATGGACACATAGAGGATAGAGACCAATAGCAAGACTGATGGACGCATATGAGATTCCCGTAATCTCTATGTCTAGGATGGCACGTGTCCAGCACCTTGATCTGAGATCGAGTCTATTGAAGTTTTTACCTCTAAACTGACTTCGGGTCAGTAAACTAACTTCGGGTTAGTATGAGACTCTTTTGAGTCCAAGAGTGGTTTTAACCTCTAAGCTGACTTCGGGTCAGCTGAGCATGATGTCTTTGTGACTCACCTTTTGTTCTATTTGCGAAGAAGAGCTAGCAAAGAAAGTTACGGCAAGATGACGCACGATGCTATATGATAGTACACAATGGTACTGATCTTTGGATGGCACAAGTGGACAGATGGAGTTCTCCCTAGTTGAGAGGGAGTGTTAATTTTGGGCAAATAGGTCCAAAATCTAGGTTAGATTGCATATATGATGATGATTATATTTTTGCTGGATTCCTCTTTTGGAGAGGTGCAATATTGATATAAAGATCATCTTGTTTGGATGAGCAAAACATAGATTTTGATTTTATTTTCCACACATGTGCAAGGTCGGCTAGATTTGTAATATAGGCTCACAAGCCCTATAGATGTGTCACACACCCTCTCTGATGGATATAAATTGGAGAGATTTGGAGATCATTTGCTCATCAAATCATCACACATTCTCTCTTGTGATCTGATTGGTTCGATCAGCCTTTGGGGGCCTCTTTCCTTCACACGTGTGGAGCTGAAGCTGGGTAAATCTGCGGATTGGTTTTAGCGCTGTTTGTTGTCTGTTGACCAACATTGAACGTGGTCAACCCTTGATGTTTTGACCTCCAAAATTTGCAGAAAATCCGATTTTTGAAGGTCGTATTGTTGGGCACAAAAATTGAGGTTGAATGTTGACTTTGACCAAAGCCCTAATTCTACAGCATTGACTTTCCATGTTGACTTTTCTACCCCGACTTTCTGTTGACCAACGTTGACTTTTGATGACCTGTCTTTGAGGGCTGTGTGTGACACTTGGAGGGTTGACTGATCTGATGTTGAGAAAGACTTTGCTGGCTGATGCATCTTGTTGATTGCCGTAACGCACACTATCCTATATCTTTGCTGGACAAGAAGAATTGTAAAATTTGATCTATATTATTCGCTTGTCTTTTGTTGAAATATTATTGTGTTCTATCAACATTTTACTTTCATGTTTATGTGATTGCTAAATTGAATCGGGCCTAGGAAAGATTGAAATAAATTTGCGTTAAGCATAGAACATTCCATGTCTATCCAAATTTAAGAGCTTCACTGCAATAATTTTTTGATGTTTTGGGAGCTTCACTGCAATGAATAAGATTGCAAACTTGGGTGCTGCTTAAACTGATGGAACCATGCGAAGGGAAGGGTATGCCATTGGGTCTAGATCTGGATATGAGTTTGGAATTAAGCGAACAACCCGTTTATGGAAAGCCCTTCTATACAACTAAAGATGAGGATGAGACGCCTGGCCTATCTTGATCTGTGTGATTGGAAATCTATTCATTCTCCTCAGATACGCGGATGGCTATAAAAGCATTTAGGCAGATCGCTGGCCACTGGCAAAACCATCATTATCTCCTATGGCTGAAAGGACAAAAGATGGAATACTAAAGAAAAAAAATCGTTAAAATTATGAAATATATATATATATATATATTTTAATTTAATTTTCATATTTATTTAGGTATAAAATATAGATTAACCTAGCAATTTATAGTTTTATTATACAAACTCTCTTTAAATAACATTGGTTTTAAACTCTTGCTTTATTTTTTTAATTATTAGTAATATATATTTTATTTTTCCTATCTCTATTATAATTAGATATATATATATATATATATATATATATATATATATATATATATATATATATATATATATATATATATATATATATATATATATATATATATATATATATATATATATAAGTTTAATAGCTGTGAGGTTACATCATGGGCGAGGAATTGCACTAGTGACTTAACATATAGCGTTTTGCATGAAATCACCTAATACTCAAGTAATAGCAATTTTTTTTCCGGTTTGGAAGTTTTGCATGTTTCTTTTATTGCCGCTCTCAACTTGACGTTTCCTGTAAATTTGAGCAAAACTTCTAGCTGTGCCGGATATTAGTTCCCCGTACCAAAAGTACTTGCATACTAGAAACTCGTGAAACATACTTTTTCTTATAAAAGATGGTAAGATGGTGCCCTTGACGTGAAAGAGAGACAAAGTTGTGGGCTTAAAATTAAATTTAAGATTTGTAGTGAAGTTGACAGTGACATGCAATACAAAAAGTCTTTCTATATTGACATTGGATTCATCCCACCATATAGCACGAGTGTAAGAAGAGGTAAGGTCGGGTTCAAGTCCTGTGCCATTTTGTGGAACATTGGTTCTTTTTGGTGGAACTTTTTAGTACATGTGGTGTTCTGAAGTGCTGTCGAAAGATCAAAAAATATCTATCCAAAAGGCGCAGTGATATAAATACTTTAAATCAAACATAAGGGTTATGCATAATAATACCCCAAGCTTAAATTTGCTTAAATACTTCAAATTAAACATAAGTTTTGTGCATAATAATATATCATTATAAGTATTACAAGGCTTCAGGTAAACCATCCAATTCTAATCCATGTGAACATGCAAAAACCCATCAATCCATCGCTTCTAAAGGGCATTCTTCTAGCCAAAATAACAAGTGGGCAACTCGTCAACTCTAGATCTGCATCGATTCTCATCGATTTTAAACACCTACAAACAGCATACGCTAGTTATTATGGCTTGGCTCCAATAGAAAGCTGAGAAATAGAAATCGGGTTTGTAAGTAGGGATGACACCACCAAATAACCCTATCGCCAAATAGTGCCATCTCCTGGGCATGCATAGGAATTTCGACGGTTGGTTGCACAACTCGTCAACAAGAATGAAAGGGTCACAAATGGCTGCATTTTTGGGGCTCTCTACTACTTACTTCGGCACACTGCCCATGCCAGGCCTCTTCGTAGCACTGCTGCACTGATACACAAAGAAAAAACAAAACATGGGAGGACTAAACCATGGATGGGATGAGATAGGGTATGCAAATGAAATCTTAATGAGGACGTTATGACGACCAAGAGCTAAGTTAGGATGCAGACATGCCACAACGAACGTTAGGGTAGCAGAGAATGCCCCATAGAGAATGTTAGGGTAGCAAAGAACGTGCCATAGATAAGTTACCAACTGGGTAGCAGGGACCACTACAGAAACGCTTGAGCCAAAATAACAAATTGGACAGATTGAGTGGATGGCAGAGATGCCTAAACTTGGCTTTGATAAGGAGTAACTCCCGAATTGATGCACTTGCATCAATGTGAACATAATTATATAATATGGAGGTGTGACCTTTAGGACTCATCTTCCAAGGTCGTTTCCTACTCCAATTGTTCATTGTTTTCATTTAAATATTCATCCAATCGAGTAGGTGTCTATCAGAAACAAATACCCAAATAACAATAAAAATCACTGACTTCAATATTTCCACACCTAAAACAAGTAAAGAATGAATAAATGATAAGCCTATTCAAGGGACAACCATCTATTACAAGATATCAAATGCACAAAATAAAATGATCCTTGAAATGAGTCGCCTTGATGTATATAGGAGACAAAGATGGCTACAAAGAGAAATAATAAGCTTACATGACTATAATTAAAGTAATGATAATGAATGGGGTTATGGTTGGGGGCTTAACATTCAAAGGGGGTGAGGGGTTCTACTTGTTTCTAGTAGGTTGATTGTAAAGGTTTAGGCCCACTTGTGTATTGTTGGCCTTCCTTACCTCTTATATATATAGAGGGAGAGAGTCCTTTCATTTGTATCATCTTGATCATAGAGATGTGAGAAGAGTGCTTTAGTCTTTCTCTTGGTCTTTGAGTGCTAGGGCTATTGGAGCATTCTTTGAATGTCCTAGGGCTAGGGTTTTACTCTTAGATGACTTAGATTGCCATTGTGATACTAGTTTGTAGAGGATCTTTAGTGGAGCTAGGATTTTCATGGTTTTTCTTAACTACGGTTTTGGAGAGCTAGAGGATTATGCTAGTCTTGGGATGAGGCTACGATATGCACTAATGTTGCATATGTAAGGGATATATTGCTTATTTTGTGATATATTGGATGTTTTCCCCAAGTCGATATTATCGGCAATATATATTGTGATAATTTTCATTTATAGAAAATATCACGACATATCCCAAATGTTGTGATATTTTCCCCATATATATGAGTTGATGTAATATATCTATTATCAATTTGTCTAATTTTACCTTATAATTGGAATTTTGGCCTCTTAATCCTCATTTTGCAAAAGAGAGTTAGGGGATTGGGGTTTGAGGAGATTGTGACCTTTTTCTAGTGAGAAAACAAGGTGAAACCCTATTTTTTCATTGCCATGGCTTTTGTGGAGTGGAAATTTATTCCTGTCTACCATATCCATTCCTAGGTATGTATAAAATTTTATGCTTGCATATTCTTTGTTTTTCAATATTTAGCATAGGGTTTGGAATGTCCATTAGATATACCTTTCGTCATTTTTTAATTAATATGCATCTACCATTTGGAATTGGCTCCGATCTTGGAATTGCATCTACTACCATGGTTACTCCCTTTGAATTGGAAGCATTTTCGACCACCTCGTTTGGAATCATCCTCAAAGACCTGCTCCCTTTGGACTTGTTCCTAGAATCCTACTACTCCTAACATCTTGTAAAGTTATCTCATGCCATAAGACTTTCTTGACAAACTTTGAAGGATCTATTGACTGCTTCTCCCTACTTGAGCTTGAAGGCAGACTACCTCTATTCAGAGCCTTGTTCTCTTTCACCATTTGCTGCTTGTTGTTGCTTGAATAGGCTGGCCCTTTTGCCTATACACGTTTCACTCTCTAACTCTAATGACGTGGGCAAGGCTGCTTGGGAGCGGGAGTGGGAGGGACAATTTTTCATAAGTTTCTGGGTCGGGAGCATTTTTTATATAATATATATTTTGATGCATATATGTCAATAAAAGCATGCAAAATGATTAATTAGTTATAACAAGTATAAAAACATGGATTCAAACATATAACATCAATCATCTAGTAGTTATAATCTTCATCAACCACATGTCCACAACATCTTGATTCTCATCAACCTTAAAGTTTCGAAGTTTCAAAATTCAATATATAACATTTGTCATCACTAAAATTGTACTTGTAATCATTACCAAACTATAATAAAGAATATCAAACATGAAATGAAACATTTCACAAAGCATCATATTCATAATTCATTACCAATGAGTTATAATTTCCAACTTCAAACTTCAAACTTAAATTGTCATAAATTGCTTACAAAAAATACCATAATAAATATGAAAGAGTCAATAGTTATAAAATGTACTAGAAACTAGAAAAGACAAGTAAATCTACTATTTACTAAAATTTCTTCTTGTCACGAGAAACTTCTAATTTATTTTCTCATGATCTATGAACAATGGGAGTCTCCTCCCGCATAGTCTGAATTTTCAATGGTCGTGAACCATGTCCAGAACCAAGAGGCACATGACCTCCATGCAATGCTACAGATGGAAGTGGAGGCAAAGCTAGTGAAACTTGAGCCTTGCTAGTGGAAGGGGGTGGCATTATTGTTGATGTTGTTGTTGTTGCTTGATGACGTCATCCTCATCATCCAAAAGTTTTGCTTCCAACTGTTCTAAATGTAAGGCTCCATCCTCCAAATTATCCTCCTCCGAGTTGTTGTCCCAAGTGATATATGCTCTATCAAATTGAGCCCAGTCACAATAATGTGTCAACAACCACAAGTTGTAGTGTACATAAACCAAGCTTTCTACCCAGTTCTCATTGAGGCAATTTCTTTTGACATTGTGGATGAAGCTATAGGTGCTCCAACACCTATCTGCAGAAGAAGTATTAACCACCTATGAAAGCACTTTAACTACCAATTTCGCAAAATTCCCTCGGAGCCATACATGTTCCACCATTCAACAGGATCCAATCTATCTCTATCATCGATTGCATGCAAAGTACCAAACATTCCAGTTTGACTGAAAGTATTTGCTTAATTCTCCACGCAATCTAGCACACTCATCCTTGTCAGGGACCAACTTGTCTAATGCTAGCATGTACCCATTCTGTACCTCTGGATCTGTATGGGGTTTTCTCCTAACCCCACACCCAAGCGCAGGTTTGGCCAACCAAGATGGAGAGTAGTATTTTGGTGTAAGGGCACATGCCAAGGCATGGAGTGGAGCATTAAGATTATCCCACTTTTGACCACATGTTTGTGAATATGATGTAAATTTTTGTAGATGTTCTATGCTTGATGCAACTTTACTTTTATCCCCAATATCAAACAACAATCACATAAACAAGAAAGTAAAATGGCCGAGAAGATACCAAAGAGATCGACGTATGACAAGCCAAAAATTACACTTAACTCGATCAAGAAATATGTGTGTTGGTGCGTTACGGCGGTCAGCAGGATGCTTCAACCAGCAAAGTCTCAATATGGTCAACCAACCAGAAGTGTCACACAACCCTCACGGACATCCAGATCAGTCAACCCAAAGTCAACAAAAGTCAACGTTGTCCCAGTCAACGGTCAATGCAAACAGCAGCAACAAGAAAGTCAATGCAGTCAAGTCAAAGTCAACGTGCAGCCTCGGTTTTTGTGCCAAAAAATGCAGATTGATGAGATCGAAGTTTAGGGAGAGTTTCGGGTCAATTTGACCAAGCTGGTCAATTTTTGCTCTGGAAACCCTAGACAGTCTGAAACCCTAGCTGCTGTTTTTTCCCACGTGTGAGTGAAGAAGAGACTCCAATAGATGATCGAACCAATCAGATGAGGAGAGAGAATGTGATGTGATGGATGAGTGAAAATGACCTCCAACATTGACCTATTTATATCCATTAGTGAGGGTGTGTGACACAACTGTTGGGACTTCAAGCCTACATTTCATTTCAGGCCGACCTGCACATATTTTGAATAAATTCAAAATAAATGTTTTGCTCATTGGATCAAGACGATCTTTAGATCAATCTTGCACCTCTCCGAAAGAGGAATCCAATAAAAATATTGGCATCTTCATCTGAGCATCACAAGATGGAGTTTGGACCTTGTTGTCCAAATTTAACACTCCCTCTCAACTAGGGAGAACACCATCCACTAGTGCAATCAAACATCGTGTGTCATCCCGCCGTAACTTGCTTTGTTGGCCTCTTTATTTCAGAACAGTAGTGGGTTAGTCACAAAGACATCATCTCTTGGCCTGCAGATTCAACCTAGAGGTCCAAAACCTCTATCAAACTCAAAGAGTCTCATACCAACCCGAAGTTGGTTTACCTGACTCGAAGTCAGTTGGAGGTCCGAAACCTCACTATACTTGATCCTAGATCAAGTGGTTGGATCGTGCCATCCTAGATAGCGAGTACGACAATCTCTGATGCATCCATTAGTCTTTGCTACTAGTCTCTATATTTTCCCACCTCACTGGCCAAATGAGATGTACTTCCCATGAGCCCAAAACTCAATGGGTAGGATGCAAATGGCACGTATCATGAGAGGTGAACCAACGCAATCATCATAATCTGGTAAGTGCTAACGCTGGTGTTTGGCAAGCCTAACCCCGTGTGTGCTTATAGTTCCGAGAAGTTATCCCCAAAGCCCCCGTAGCTCCAAGAGTTCATCGTCCAACAATACCACATCATAGGGTCGTTTCCACGATACCAAGATTCTCACTACAATAGGGAACTTGACCTTCCTCAAGGGTTGTGAGAATATCCGTGACCCTGCCTACCGGGCCTATATGATCAGGCCTTATGGCGCCTCGGGCCGTGCTTACATCCCGGAGCAAAGTGGTACCCGATATCAATATGCTTGGATCGATCATGGAACACGAGATTCTCAGACAAGCGAATCCCACTCTGGTTATCACAGAGTATCACGATGGTATCTAGCACATGCTCGAACAGCTCACTGAAAACATTTCGCAACCAAACTGCTTCACAATAGGCCATACTCGCTGCAATTTATTTGGCCTCCGCGGTGCTCAAAGCCACCAAATTCTGCTTCCTGCTCATCCATGATATTGAAGTAGATCTAAGTGTTAAACAACATCTCAATGTGCTTTTACGATCCACCACACTACCAGCCCAATTGGCATCAGCATATCCAAGGAGTGTCACGCTCCCGGCAGTGTATCTCAACCCATGGTTTATCGTGCCCCAAAGATATCTCAGAAGATTTTTGGCACCAACCTAGTGAATGTGATGAGGCTCAACCATATGTTGACTCAAAGTGTTCACTGAAAAACATACGTCCATACAGGTGTTCACTAAGAACATTAGGGCCCCTACGAGTTGATGATTCTCAGTAGGATTTGCTAGCATAGGCTAGACAACATTGCCACTCAAATTCTTAAAGTTGAGCTCCATTGGTGTCGACACGGACTTGCAGTGCACCATTCCAAATATTTCCAAGATCTTCACAATGTATTTTCCTTGAGAAAGGAAAATCTCGCTAGGTCTCTGCCAGACCTCCAGGCCTAGGAAGTAATGCATCAGTCCTAGGTCCTTCATCTCAAACTCAATAGTGAGCTCCCTCTTGCATTGATGAATGAGAGGGTCAACACCTGTCAGGAAGAGGTCGTCCACATACAACACCAGAATGAGAGGCTTCTCTCTATCAACCTTGAAGTAAAGGTTTGGATCAACATTACTACGAGTGAAGCCCAGCTTCATCAGGTAGCTATCTATCCTCTCGTACCAAGCTCTGGGTGCTTGCTTCAACCCATAGAGGGCTTTCTTCAACCTGCAAACATGGGTGTCCCGATCCTAGACTTCGAACCCCAGAGGTTGCTCCACATACACCTCTTCCTTTATCGCACCATGCAGAAATGCGGTCTTCACATCCATCTGATGAAGACTCCATCCTTGCATAGCAGCAAGGGCTATGATAGATTGGATGGTGGTATATCGGGCCACGGGTGCAAATATATCATCATAGTCTACGCCTTCCTTTTGAGAGAAGCCACGGGCAACGAATCTTGCCTTGAACTTTTCAACACTTCCATCAAATCCATGCTTGATCTTTAGAGCCAATTTGAGGTGACAACTGCTTTGTCCTCCGGTCTTGGAACCACATCCCAAACATCATTCTTCATTATGGGCTCATACTCTTCGTGCATAGCATCATTCTAGACTTGATGCTTTACGACTTCCTCAAAAGATATAGGCTCAGATTGTACGATAATACTCATGGCTGCTAGAAACCCTTGGTATCTATTCGGCTTCTTGCTTTCATGGAATGCGCCCCTTGCGGCCATATGTCCCTTGGCATCCTCGAGAGTGTCCCTGAGCCATGATGGTCTCTTCCTCATCGAAGGAGGTGGATCAATCGGGTCCATCGGACCTTCAGCATCGGGCATCGTCTCATCCTTCAGTTCTTCTTGATTTCCTGGCCTTGCTTCATGATCTTCCTCAGATCTCGGAAGATTGACTACTTTCCTCAGGGAAGCATCTTCGTCAAAGGTAACATCGTGGCATATCTCCACTTCCCTTTGACCAGGCACATAGACTCTATAGGCCTTCGAAGTTTTGCTATAGCCCACAAACATTCCATTCTTCCTAGAAGCATCCAGCTTGCTCCTCTTCTCCTTCGGCACATGAAAATAAACAGGACATCCAAAAAACTCTAAAATGTGAGACATCAGGTTTCTTACTAGAGAAAACCTCTTTGGGAGTTTTGGAGTCCAGAGCGGAATGCGGGCATCGGTTTTGTATGTACACAGCAGTATTCGCAGCTTCTCCCCACAAAAACTTCGGTAGACCTTGGTCGCATAGCATGGTATGGGCAACTTCCACAATGGTCCTGTTCTTTCTTTCAGCAATGCCATTCTACTCATGAGTATAGCCAGTTGTGGTCTCCCTCTTGATGCCAGCTTCTCTGCAAAAGTTCTTGAACTCGTTCGTCTCATATTCAGTGCCGTTATGGATCCTCAATATCTTGATCTACTTCTCTGTTGAATTTTCCACTAAGATTATAAAGGTACGGAACCACATGAAAGCCTCATCCTTCTTTTTCAAGAAATATATCCAGGTTGTGCGAGAGAAGTCATCTATGAATGTCATATAATAAGAACATACTCCCAAGGATGTCCCGGGCAACATAGCAGACATATCAGAATGTATCAATTGTAAGACATTAGATGTCTTTGTGACACTTGAGGGGAAAGGTACCCTTGTATGCTTTCCTTCGACACAACCCTGACATACACCTTCATGATCATTTGAGAACTCGGGCATCCCCGTCACCACCTTCCTTGCTTCGGGAAGGGCTTTGTAATGAAGGTGTCCAAACCTCCGGCGCCATAGTTCAGTCTGTCAGATAGTATTACATGTCATCACTTCCAGTGGACTTCCTCCAACCTGGTAGAGTGTATCAACTCTAAACCCAATCGTGATAGCTTTTTTGAAACTCTTCTTCTAGATACACACCTTCCCATCAATGAATGCCACATTGAAACCTTTGTCTTCCATTGCCGAAATGGACACAAGGTTCTTCTTCAAATCAGGTACATAGAGTACATCCTGCAAGCGGAGGACTCGACCTTGAGACAAGTGGAGGGTCACAATCCATCTCCCTTTCATGGGATATGTGGCATTATCTCCAAGGATAATTTTCAGATTAACATCCTTCTCAACCATGTCAGAAAATGCTTCCTTGAACCCAGTGATGTGCCTTGAGGCACCACTATCTATCAACCAGACATCCGTAGTGTCGGGTGGAGATGCAGCAGAGAGGGCAGATACAAGAATGAATTCATTTCTTTTATCATCAACAACATTTGATTCCTCATACCTGGAATTTCTCGACCTTTTGTAAGGTTGCCCATTTCCACCAAAGGGAGCCTTCCTCTTTCCTTTGAACCTGTTGTTCCTTTGATTGCCATTCCTCCGGTTGTTGTTGTTGTCATCATCATCAGGAGAATCCTTCTTGAAAGGGCATTCTCTAGCATAGTGGCCGGTCTTGTGACATGTGTAACATTTACCTTTCTTCCCTTGGTCCCCTGCTCTTCCTTTGCTCCTCGGACCACCAAAGTTCTTCTTCTTAGCATGCATCTCGATAGTACTTCGTCCAAATCAGGTATCACATTGTTATTGATAATGGTAGTGTTGAATACATGCCATTCGGATGAGAGACCTCCAAGTGCGGTGAGAACCATCTCTCGATCAGCTATTGTCTGCCCAATAGCCAGAAGATTATCCCTGATTTCGGTCAGCTTCAGAAAATATGATTGGACAGATTCATCCCTGCCTTTCTTCAGATTCTTCAATTGATTCTTAAAGAATAGGACTTGATTTGCATTGTTGGCTTTGAACATGTTGACCAACTTATCATACATTTCCTTGGATGTGCCCAGCTCAGAGATGTATGCAACCGACTCTTATGAATTGAGTCCCTGATCATCGAGCTTTGATTTCCCCCTTCTTATACTTTGATTTGGTGGCAGCAGGTGCAGTGGATGGAGGCTCTTGGATTTTACCCTGCACATAGTCCATGACATCTTGGTCTTCCAACATAAGATCCAATGTCATCTTCCAGGCATGGAAGTCTTCCTTCCCAGTCAATTTGTCATCAGCTTTAAAGCCATTGTAGTTTGAGGTACCCATGCTCTTCTTCGGTGATCGCTACAGACTTGGGCTTTTTCTTCACCTCAGCTTCGATACCATGTGAATTTTTTTAGTTGTTCTATGCTTGATGCAACTTTACTTTTATCCCCAATATCAAACAACAATTACATAAACAAGAAAGTAAAATGCTGATAGAACATACCAGTAGATCGACAGAAGACAAGCCAAAAATTATACTTAACTTGATCAGCGAAATATATGTGTTGTGGTGCGTTACGACGGTCAACAGGATGCTTCAACCAACAAAGTCTCAATATGGTCAGCTAACCAAAAGTGTCACACAACCCTCATAGCCAACCAGATCAGTCAAACCAAAGTCAATGTTGTCCCAGTCAATGGTCAACACAAACAACAACAAGAAAGTCAATGCAGCCAAGTCAAAGTCAACGTCCAACCTCGACTTTTGTGCCAAAAAATGCGGATTGATGAGATCGAAGTTTTGGGAGAGTTTCAGGTCAATTTGACCAAGCGTTGACCAAAGTCAACGCTGGTCAATTTTTGTGCTGGAAACCCTATACAGTCTGAAACCCTAGCTACTGCTTTTTCCCACGTGTGAGTGAAGAAGAGACTCCAATAGATGATCGAACCAATCAGATGAGGAGAGATAATGTGATGTGATGGATGAGTGAAAATGACCTCCAACGTTGACCTATTTATATCCATCAGTGAGGGTGTGTGACACAACTGCTGGGGCTTCAAGCCTACATTTCATATCAGGGCGATCTGCACATATTTTGAATAAATTCAAAATAAATGTTCTGCTCATCGGATCAAGATGATCTTTAGATCGATCTTGCACCTCTCCGAAAGAGGAATCCAATAAAAATATTGGCATATTCATCTGAGCATCACAACATGGAGTTTGGACTTAGTTGTCCAAAATTAACATATGATCATACGAAATGGCATCTTTCGATTAAACAATATCTTTGATTTGCACTAGCATGCTGTCCATCTGCTCATACTCCTCCCAATCATTGACGCATTTGTATCTACAAAATGAATCATGTTATAAATGGGTTTGGTGAATTGCAAAACATACTTCACACTTGCCCAAAACTGACCATTAAGAATGGTGTCCTCCACAGTCCACCCCTTAAAAATATTCGTTGTCAGATGTGGTTGTAGCCCTGTCCTTTAATACTTCTCATGATTCACTTGATACCATGCTAGCCAATGCCTCCCTTACCTTCAAAAGGCGCCTGAAGGTGACGTAATAGCTATCAAATCTAGCCTTTGCAATCTACAATAGCTCTAACCTTGAGTGAGTGCGGAAAAGGTCATGGGCATTGCTATGATTGGTAATAAATTTTATCATGTACTTGCCTCTCTTGTATAATGAACTAATCCATTTGTGTTCAAGTTCCTTTATCTTAATAATGTCATGCATCAAAAGGTTCATTGTGTGAACCAACACCTAGACCAAAATATGTTGGTGTATCTATCCTCAATGATTGCACCTGTTACCCCTTATAATTAGAAGCATTATTAGTAATGACTTGGATGGCATTGTATGACCCAATAGTTTCAATTGTTTGAATTAATGGTTCTGCAATGTTGATGCCGGTTTCAAACTTATCTGAGTAGTCATGAGATGAAAGGAAGACTGCACCAGTAGCAGACACTACATTTGTCAAACCATTATATATAATGGATACCCTTTATTCATTCCAAGCGTTTGTAAATTTACCCAAAGCATTTTCAAACTTATCTGAGTAGTCATGAGATGAAAGGAAGACTGCACCTGTAGCAGACACACCTAGAACACTTACCAATGGCTTGCCTTTACATTTGTCAAACCATCAGATATAATGGATACCCTATATTCATTCCAAGCATTTGTAAATTTACCCAAACCATTTTTTATTTTGATTTTTTTCCCAATCAAGTCCACAATTCTAGCTTTGTCATACCCATGGCTCTTGTATCATTTAGGGGCATCATTGATGGCGGTGACCATTTCATGCCACCAATAAGGTGAGCGGAGAACATTGAATGGTATGCCACATGCAAAGAGAAACCGGTAAACTTTTGCATCCACGTCATCCCTACATCCTTGATCAAGGAGTTTTGATATTGTTCTACACCTTAAAGGGATGTTTGTGCCTTTCGCTGTGAGCCCACTACCATGGGTGGATGGAGTTCCTGTTCGACCACTGATGCTCTGTGTGTGCTAGTGGTCTCATGCTCAACCTTTGAACTTTTTGATTTGTATTGTGCTTTGTCCTCTTCCCTTATATATTTGGCTCTTTGTTGTGTTGGCACATTTGCACAGGTTTTGATTCATATTGGCTTATTTCCATCCCATGGCCTTTTCTCACATAGTTGCTTTCTCGCATGGGTATATGACCCTATTTTAGTAGATCTGCAATGGGGGCATATAAATTTAGTAGTTCCACCCCCTTTCCCTTCTCCAAGCCTTGTAACATATTTCCACAAGGGCATTTGGTCTATTTTGGTTTTTTTTCCATCATCATCTTCACTCCCATTATCCTCCTCTTCTTCCTCTTCACACTTCTCTTCTCCACGGTACCCTAATCCACCACTACCCACTTCTTCATCATCTTCATCACTTCTTCTTCTATTTCCGAACAACACCATCATAGCCAAAAATGGAACCGACATGATAAGGTTAAGCCATATACCCATCATTTTTGTTGAAGCTTGAGATTCTTGCCTGTACCCATCATGGCCTCAGCCCTCGATGTGGCCATTTTCAGAGCTAGATCCTATGTTATGTAAATATTTTGACTTGGTCAAATAAAAATCGAATAAAAAAAATAAATTAAAACTATTTAAAATAAATTAAAATAAAAAAATTATAACAAACTTCTCCGATCGGTGTGGAGGGTGCGTATGACGCTTGGGGGCGAGCCTGACACCCCACCACCTCATGCAACATTTAAGAGGGGGGTCGCATGGCATGGCCCCACATGCAGACGAATGTGAGTTATGTTCTTTTCACAGATGAATATAGAAACTCCCATTTTCGACCTGTTTTCTACCAGACCATTGCGGAAGAGTTTTAACTGTGGTGAGGTAATTACCTCTTTGACACAGGTGGCTCTACGTTTATAGAATTATTGCGTCGAGGTTCTATTGAGCAACTATTCTCCTGCTATTCCTAAGACTCTTTCTCAAACATTCCTAGTCTTGGTGTAGTTTGCTGCAAGCTGCTACATTATGGTGGTGATGCTCTATATATTAAGCATTTGTGAGATTGTTTTTCGAGTGGCTGAGACTTTATGGTGCAAGTGGAGTAGGGGTTTCAAGGGTGTTGTTGGACCTCTGAGTGTTGGTGGCATTGTTGGGACTTTGTTTCTTCTTCTTGCTGTTATAGTGGCGTCTTCAACTGTCCACCACCTCTTGAATCCTGGGCTTAGGAAAGCAACACTTCTGGTTGTATTCTCTGTGACCACTATCTCAATTCCTTTTTCATATGAAAGTTTAATTTCTGGCGTTTACTCTGCTAGGTGGTTTCATGAGATTATTTTTCTAGTGGTTGAGACTTTATGGTGCAAGTGGAGTAGGGGTTTCAAGAGTGCGGTTGGACCTCTGCTTGTCAATGGCATTGTTGGGACTTTGTCTCTACTTCCCGCTATTATAGTGGCATCTTTAGCTGTCCGCCACCTCTCGAATCCTGGGCCTAGGCAAGCAACACTTCTGGTTGTACTCTCTGTGACCACTATCTCTATTCCCTTTTCATATGAAAGTTTAATTGTTTGTGTTTACTTTGCGAGGTGGTTTTTTGCTGTTGAATTTTGGTTTCAAGAAGTGTGGCATGCTATTAATGTTTTGAAGTCGTCCTTGGAAAGCTTTCTCCTACCTATGCCTTCACTCTGCCTACAGACCCTCTTTTAGTCCTCCCCTTCGCGACCTTCTAGTTAAAGTCAAATTTTGTTTCCCCCCTGGTTTTCCTATTGTCGACCTGTATTCCTACTATCATTCTACTAAGAGTTCCCAACCTCCACAGTGCATGCGCAACCACCGAGGAGGGAGGGGAGGCCGTGGAGGAGAGGATGGTCGTGGTTTGCAGGCTACAACCTGTGACCAAGCATAGGTACAAGAGGCCACAAATATTTACCACTCTGTTGTTTCACCTGATATATAAGCTGAGATTTGACACCTCTAGTCTCTGCTTGCTGATGATCGTCTTTTCTTTTTGATTCAGACATTATTGAATATGTTGCCCACTGGTTTCCTGACCTTGGTCATACCAAGGGAAGACGAAAATAGTATCTTAATTCAGTCACTTTTCATTGGCAGCTTCAAACTCTCCTTGGAAAAGTATTGAAGGAGAAGGAAGAGGAGCAACATGACATTTTTTTGCTCTAGCTGACATCAAGTGTGCCCAAAGATTCCAATGTTCATGCCTGGAAAGTTTGGACGCCTGACTAGCTCACTTTGAGAGCCACCTCCAGTGCGAGCTTAAACCTCTATCTCCTCCAAGTTCCAGTGCCAAAGATCCTACACTTGTGACCTCCTCAGACTCCTAAGTTTTTACGATGTACTCCAATGATTTTTTTCTTTTCAGTTCTTTAGTCGATAGGCCAACTAACTTTCAACAATTATGTTTGTATTGGTACGACTAGTTACTTAGAAGGGGATCAATATATCTGGTTTCCCTAGTGGCAGATTGAGATTGCCTTCTATGAACTTAGAAAAACATAGGCAGATGACATATGTACTTTGATGTATTGAAGTTTTGAGGCAATACAAACTTAAATTTACAATTTTTTTTTTTAACAAACTAATGCTTATAAATATTGTTACCGTAGTTCAAGTCAAATTGAGGTCATAAAGTCAATTTACTTTTGGTGGTTTTTGAGCTCTAGGTTTTGACAACCCATGGTTTTTCCAATGGTATTCTAATGTTATATATATATATATATATATATATATATTAAACCACACTAAATCCATCTTAACTCTAAATCTATCAAGCACTGGGAGGGATCAGAGAGGGATCAAATCTCTCGAGGTGCAAACCTTTCCTCAAGTTTTGCTCTAAAAAAGAGGGTTGTACCTTGAGAGATTTGATCCCTCTTAGCGCTAGATAGAGCTGGAGTTAAGATAGATCTATGCTGGTATACTTTGTTAACCATCTGAATTTCTTGTAATTTTGTCCTTAGTTTACTCCCAATTTTAGCCTTCATTTCACATAAATTCTACACAATTTTAATGGCTAAATTTGCTGCTATTACAAACCATTATTTTGCTGCAATTTGCTGGCCTAAAACCATAGTTTATAAGATCCTTGAGTTTTTCTGGATTTGGTATGTTCCTGTAAACAATTTGAGACTCCTGAGGTTAACACTAACCTTTAGATTGACCCATAGATCCCTTGAACCCAAATCTTGAATTTAATCTATCATTTTTTGCAAACCCTAGTTTGTCATATCTTTATCCGGTGGTTTTTTGTTGTAGATTCTTGAGGGGGAATTTAGCTTGAAATCCTTGGGTTACTTAATCCCCAAGCTCTGCTAGGGAAGTCTCCCTTGCATTTGATTATGTCCTTTACTAAAGAGGGGAGTAGTTACTGATGTGACAATGGAAACACTCCCATGTGTTGCACATTGTCTAGATCACCTAGTGAGGGTTCTCATTAGGTGCTAGATTTTTGCTATAATAGCTCCCACATCCCTCATGGGCACTTGGGTGGGCTTAGAAGCTGTTGGAAAGTGTAGCTAGGATCGGTCTTCATAATGACTATGTAATTATGAATTTCTGTAATAAAGAAGACAAAGATAATAAAATGTATTTTGTATATACTTGCTTCATGGGTTTCGTGAGCAAGAAGTTTTATTATAGGTCAAAGACTTCCTCTTGATGTCTTTAAAGATTTGTCATCTTGTCATAAATATATATAAGTTGGAGTCATGTATATGAAGAGATGTTACACTTGTAAAGATAATTTTAGTGATGTAAATATATGCCTCCAAGACCTTGTCAAACGTTCCAAGGAAGTTAGCTAAATTATATTGATGTATACCTTGATGAAGTCGGCCTAGAGGCAAGGAAAGTCACTATATAAACGTGACTATGACCTCATTACAAGAACAACAATTCTGATAAGTCTGCAATAAAAAGGTGCGAGATAAGATCTGGGTTTGGTGCGAAGAAAGGAGACAATTCGACGAAGGAAGAAGAGGCTCTTTTGGTATACAAAAGTCCGAACTGTAGTGCGAGGAAAGGAAGGGAGTTACTGCAGAAGGAAAGGCTACTAGGGTATATGCGAAGAAGAGGTCAAGTTCTTGGTCATATTAGTCTGCAATCTAGTGCGTAAAAGAAATGACAATCAGTGCAAAGGTAAGGGTGTACAAGCCTCTTTCTTGAGCTTATCTACTCGCGTAATTTCAGAAGTACAGTCAGTGTGAAGAAGGGTTACGACAGTAAGAGAAGAGATCGCCATCCTTGGGCATCTAGGGTGCAAGAAGAGGACCGAGAGGAATTCCGTTAAAGGACGAGGTTAGATCAAAGGAAGAATGAAAGGAAGCATATCATTTAAGGACTAGCGACCGAGCTTTCTAAGGTTGGTGCAGAACAATGCAGAAAAGAAAGAAGCTACACTAGGAGCCAAAAGGGGAGCAGTGACAAGGTCTTGGATGTTGATTTCTATAGCATCAGAAAGTGTTCTAAGCCTCATTTTTGGTAGAGAGGCTTGGACATCAGTTATCTAGAGAACCTAGAAGTCGTTTTTGGAAATTCCACTCGGATATGACTTTATTAAAATAATTAATTATTTTAATGCAAACTCTAAGTTTAGACTTAGGGAAATTAAATAATTAAAGGGTATTAATAGAGCAGAGTGTGAATCTTCTAGAAAACAAAGATCAAGTCATCTTTTAATCTGAGCCATTGATTAACGATATAATCTTGGCCGTTGATTCATCAATGAGAAGACTATAAGAAGAGACTTGAGGGCCATTTGGAAATCAAGCTGAGGACACTCTCAATACCCGAAGGAAATCGATTCTGAAGAAAGAGAATTCGATTTCAGTGGGTGAGATTGTAGAGGCAGGGTTGCAGAAGCAGAAGAATGAGGGAGGAGTCAGTTATCGGGAAGCAGAAGTCAGGAGGATGAAGGGAAGGGTGAGTTGATCAGCAACAAGACCCCCTCCACGCAGAATCACGCAGTCCAGGGAGAGATTGCACAGAGCTCTCATGTTGGATGACGCAGAGGGTGAAGGAGGTCACCCTGAGGGTCTGAAATTTGTCTGGAAGGTGCAGCAAATTTAGCCAAGTGTTTGCGAATTTTTCTTTGTTCATCAAACTCTTGTAAATGTACTTTCCATTTCTGAAGATAAATATAAAACCCTCATCTGCTACACCGGTTTTCCCACATTGGGTTTTTCCGGGGACAATTGTCCAAAAATAACTATGTTCATGTGGTTGTTTCTATTGTGCTACTTGTGTGAATTATCTTTCTGTTCTTATGCTCTTAATAGTAGTGAAGATTTGCAAATGTGTTTATTTTGGAATTCGCTAAAGCATCTGTAAATAACTTATCTCACAAGTAGGAGAAATAAACCAAGCATTGCAGAAATATTTTCCTCTTGAAAATTTCACATGGAATTAGAGCAAAGGGATAAAAACAGAAAGGGAGGATTTGCCATGGACCAAAGTTCCATCATCCAGAAGGGTTCGAGCAGTCAGAGGGACTCACACAGTCCTCCAAAGCACGCAAAAATGCAAAGAGAACACGACATGAAAGTGCTAGCATCCAGACTAGAGGAGGATCTTGCTTGTGTGTCGAGCACAACTTCTCCAAGTGTTTGGTATATTGACAGTGGAGCATCTGCTTATATGACGGGGGTTCGAGAATGTTTTTCGAGCTACCAAGAGAACACATGAATTTCCAGATAACTATGGGAAACAATGCAAAATGTACCTCCATCGGGAGAGGTACCGTAACATTTCAGACCGAGGATGGCAACAAGATTCGAGCCACGAATGTTCTGCATGTACCAGGGTTGGGGATGAATTTACTCTCAGTGTCTCAACTTCAGAACAAGGGCTATGATGTATACTTTATTCGAGATAAGGCATATGTCAAACACCCTAACTGGAGCAAAAAGGCACAAATCAGAGTAAGGAGTCACACGCTGTATAAGCTCCAGCTTGAATCTATGGTGACCCTGATTGTTAGTACAGACGATAGAGATCTGAATGAATTATGGCACAGAAGGATGGGGCATCTACATCATGGAGCCTTGGGGATTCTCAAAAATACTATCATAGGGGCTCTTGAACTCAGCACGAAGAAAGACGAAGTTTGCAGGGGATGCGTACTAGGGAAGTACGCTAAGGCAACATTTCCAAGAAGCAACAACATAGCCAAAGGTGTATTAGAGTTAATACACTCAGACATTTGCGGTCCAATGTCCACAACTGCTCTCAGTGGGGCAAAGTACTTTGCCACCTTCATTGACGATCATTCTAGAAAAACTTGGATCTATTTTTTGAAAACCAAAGATGAAGTCTTTGATCGGTTTAAAGATTTCAAAGCATTGGTGGAGAACTCTATAGGAAAGAAGATCAAGAAGTTGCGGTCAGATAACGGTGTAAAATATATCGATAAAGACTTCACAAATTTCTGTGCAAAGGAAGGCATCAAGAGAGAATGGACAACTCCATACAATCCAGAGCAAAATGGAGTTGCAGAACGAAAAAATCAGACCATAATAGAAGCTGCAAGGGAAATGTTGTACGACTAAGATATGCCCAAATTCTTATGGGCAGAGGCTTGCAATACAACATTATATATTCAGAACAGAGTTCCCAATAGAGCTTTGGGGAAGGTAACTCCTGAGAGTGTGTTCACAGGCAGCAAGCCAGAAGTGAGCCACATTAGGATATTCGGCAGCATGGTGTACTGCCACGTTCTAGATGAGAAGAGAAAGAAGTTGGATCAAATTGCAGAAAAGGGTTTTTTGATGGGCTATAGCAAGAATGCAAAGGCATATTGCATCTATATTCTAGAGAGCAGGAAAGTTGTGGTAAGAAAGGATGTGAAATTCCTAGAAGAAAGAGCCTTCAGGAAATCTCAATAAATGGCCACATATATGCAGATTGAGGAGGATCCACTGGTACAACCTCAACGAACTAAAGAGTAGAGGTTAGGTGCCTCTCCAAGGCACAATAATTCTAAAGAGAGCTCCTCCCAAGAAGAACAGGAGGAAGAATAGGTGAGACCGTCCACAACTGATGGGAGACTGAGCAGAGAACTTCAACAAATTCTTAAGGATGCAGAAGGATTTGTTGGAGCTCTTAGAGAAGGAAAGCGGATAAGGAAACAACCAGACAGATATTAGGCACTGGTAGCTCTGGTTGGTGAACCATCTACCTTTCGGGAAGCAACTCAGCATCAAGTATGAGTGGATGCCATGGTGGAGGAGTATAACTTCATCACGACAAATGATGTATGGGAAGTAGTCCCTCGACCACAGGACATATCAGTTGTAGGATCTAGATGGATCTACAAGATCAAATATGCCGCAGATGGTAGCATAGAGAAGTTCAAGGCAATGTTTGTAGCTAAGGGGTATGCACAGAAGGAAGGCATTGACTATGAAGAAACCTTCGCTCCAGTAGCGCGATATACTTCTATCAGATCCGTCATCTCTCTGGCTGTGCAGAGGGGATGGGAGATTCACCAGATGGATGTCAAGACATTGTTCTTGAACGAGGTGATAGAGGAGGAAGTGTACATAGAGCAGCCAAAGGGTTTCGAGACACATGAGTAGAAGACTCATGTTTGCAGACTTAAGAAAGCCTTGTATGGCTTAAAACGAGCCCCTAGGGCATGGTATGGACGGATTGATAGCTACTTGCAGAAGATGGTGTTCGTCAAGAATGACGTAGATCCCAACCTATACTACTTGAGAATAGGAGATGAGCCGCTTATTCTTGTTATGTATGTGGATGACCTGTTTTTGACCGGATCATTCAAGCTCATCAAGGACTGCAAGGAGAATCTGGCAACAGAATTTGACATGAAGGACCTAGGGCAGATGCACTATTTTCTTGGATTAGAAGTCTGGCAGCAGAAAGGGGAAATCTTCCTAGGACAAGGAAGATACACAACAACAATTCTGAAGAGATTTCAGATGGAAGAGTGTAGACCCATGGCCACGTTGATGATTACTAACTGGAAGAAGATAGATACATCAGAGGATGATGAGGTTGATCCCACATTGTACAGACAACTCATTGGATCATTGATGTATCTGGTCAACACGAGACCAGACATTTGTTATGCAGTGAATACCCTCAGTCAGTTCATGATGGAACCAAAAAGGGCTCACTGGGCAGCAGCCAAACATGTTTTCAGATACTTGAGAGGGACAATTGAGTATGGGTTGAAGTACACCAAGGGTAATGAGATCCAGTTGAGTGGGTTCACAGATGCAGACTGGGCTGGAAGCACAGTAGATCGGAAAAGTACCAGTGGGTACTGTTTCAGTCTCGGATCAGGAATGACCTCCTGGTGCAGCCGGAAATTGAAATCCGTAGCACTGAGCTCAGCCGAAGCAGAGTACATGGCAGCAAGCACAGCTTCGTGCGAGGCCATATGCCTCCGCAAATTGCTCCTGAACCTACTCAAGAAGCGGATAGAACCGACCGGGATTATGTGTGATAATCAGAGCTGCATTAAGCTCTTTGAAAATCCTACGTTTCATGACCGGTCGAAACACAATGACATTCAGTGTCACTTTATCAGGGACTATGTCCAGAGGGGAGCAGTATAGTTGCGATACACTCCTACAGGAGAATAGGTGGCAGATATCCTCACAAAGGCTCTAAGTAAGATCAAGTTCACTTACTTCAAAGAGAAGATGGGGATGGTCAAAAACCCCTTCCATTAGAGGAAAGGGTGGTCTTCAGAAGAAGAGGGATTTGCAGTACGAATGCTGCAGTGGTAGGGTAGCAGTACAGGAAGCAACAACGTAGAGTTGAGGGGCAGCAGCTAGGACATCATTAGCGTAGCAGATGATGTAGAGTGATGTAGGAGCATTAGGCTAAAAGAAAAATCCATGTATTTTATTAAACTTAGGGGTTTTTAAGGTTTTAAAGGAGTTGGATTTTTATGAGTGATTTGAGTGAGTTTTAATGATTTTAATTAAATATTGTGAGGAAATTGTAAATATTCTCGAATGTTTAAGAACATGAGTGAGTTGAGAGTGTATACAGGTTGAGAGATTTTATAAATCTCAATGTAGAGTTGGTTCATTTATTTTGGGATAAAAGAGAATCCTTAGGGATTCAATAGTGATTTTAGGATTTTGTTGAGACAATACAGGGACTAAAAACTAAAATAGATTCAGGACCTTTTTGTCTAAAATATAGGCCTCAAAGGCATTAAAAAGACAGATAAGAGAGTAGAGAGTGAGGAGTTAGAGTAGGAACAGGGTTTGGCTTGTAAGCCTTCGGGCAAAGTTGGAAGAAGGCCACTGATTGAATATCAGGCCTGAAAGGAATTCTTCCATGTAAATACTGTTTTTAATACAGAGGTTTTATTTACGAATTATAGAGTTTGCAGATGAATTGGTTTTGAGAATCTGAACTCTGAGTGATTTGTAATTATTTGAATTTTGTGTGACTGGCAATTTAGTACCGATTCAGGGTAGGTCGATGCTATTTAATGAAAGTGCCATTGATTATGTTTGATAAATAAAAACAAGACATGTATATAGAACAGAAGGGTGTGGCATCTAGTTGTATACAGGAGATTGAAAATCGAGTTTACACAGAACATTCGATTTCAAGCAACTAGATATTAAGACTTGGTTTGAATCTGTAACAATGAGTTACCATCGTGCATCGATGGTAGTCAAATTAGTAGGGTGACCCTCAATCCAAATATGCAGAGGTTTATGTTGGAAGGGAAGTTAATTCCAGCGAAGAGAGTAGAGGGTATTACACATTTGACTGTGTAAATGAAATGAAGCGAGACTGGGTTTTAAAGTCCATGTGGACTTTACTGTAGTTGAAATCGGAAGTTAGAAACCGTGAATTAAAGTCACAGTTTGAGTGGAGATAAAATCTAAGTAAACGGAAGTAATACCACGGGGTTGAATTCGATTTGAGAATTCTATTGTGTAGAATCTGTGGTGTGAAACATTGCGTTAAAGTTGCATGTGAAGTTGCGGGGTTGTAACTGCCAGCGGAATGGAGAAATTGCATTGAGAATAGAGACGCAATCCGGAAGCAGGAAATGAATTCATTTCATAGAGTTGAATCGTAACCGTAATGGAGGAGATGGAACCTTGAAGAGGTAGCACAAGTAGAACCGGGCGATGTATAGAAGGGTGGTTTCGAAAATCCAAACCAGCAGTGTCGCATAGCTTCAAGACTGGTAAGTGGTTTCACTTAAATTAACGCGATAAGGGTCTTTGCTTGACACGTGTTGTTAGTGGTATTCAGAAAACCATTTTTATCGCATGAGTTTTAAGAAATAAACTCCGTGCATCTGGATAATGCGATGATCGTTGGATCATTGAAAAGTAATGCGATAAGTTTACAACCGTCGGATGGATGGGTGTGTTAAATTGAACGTGGACTCAGCAATGGAAGAGGTAGGTTAAAAGAAGTAAAGCATTGCTATGCTGGAAACGTTGATTGTCAAGTTTATGTAAGTTGCTATGGGCCCGACTATGTGTTGGCGCTTTGGAGTTTAATCAAAGTTGAACTTTGGTTATAAAACAAATATTCAGTTATGTTGATATTTGAGTTTTTTTTCAAAGTCTAATATATATCTTTAGATAGGTGGGGTATAGTGAAAGCAAAGACTTATTGGGGATTTGTTCCAAACTTCGAGATATTAAAACAATTGCATAAGGTGGATTTCTATCATATGGGTTTAACCGTTGATGAAATAATAAAGTTTCCGCATGAGAATTGAATCTGGGCTGGATTGTTTGGTTTTAATAACCATGAGTTAAAAAGATAGCTTTCGCGTAGTTTTAAGTTTGCCCAGAAAGTGAAATTAATTGGGAGTAAACTGGAATGCATTTTTATATGCATCACACTTGGAGAATGTGGGTTTAGCGGGGTAGCCCGCTATCATAGAGTCAGAGCAGTACAAAGGTATCTTGCTTAAACAATTTCCTCGCTAAGAGGTAATGTTGATTTCTATAGCATCAGAAAGTGTTCTAAGCCACATTTTTGGTAGAGAGGCTTGGACATTAGTTATCCAGAGAACCCAAAAATCGTTTGTTGAAATTCCACTCGAATATGACTTTATTAAAATAATTAATTATTTTAATGTAGACCCTAAGTTTAAACTTAGTGAAATTAAATAATTAAAGGGTATTAATAGAGCAGAGTGTGAATCTTCTAGAAAACGAAGATCAAGTCATCTTTTAATCTGAGCCATTGATTAACGATATAATCTTGGTCGTTGATTCATAAGCGAGAAGACTATAAGAAGAGACTTGAGGGCCATTTGGAAATCAAGCTGGGGACACTCTAAGTACCTGAAGGAAATCGATTATGAAGCAAGAGGATTTGGTTTCAGTGGGTGAGATTGTAGAGGCAGGGTCACAGAAGGAGGAGGGAGGAGTCAGTTATCGGGAAGCAGAAGTCAGGAGGATGAAGGGAAGGGTGAGTTGATCAGCAACAAGACCCCCTCCACGCAGAATCACGCAGTCCAGGGAGAGACTGCGCAAAGCTCTCACGCTGGATGATGCAGAGGGTGAAGGAGGTCACCCCGAGGGTCTGAAATTTGTCTGGAAGGTCCAGAAAATTCAGCCAGGTGTTTGCAAAATTTTATCTGCTCATCAAACTCTTGTAAATGTACTTTCAATTTCCGAAGATAAATATAAAACCCTCATCTGCTGCACCGGTTTTCCCACATTAGGTTTTTCTAGGGACAATTGTCCAAAAATAACTGTGTTCATGTGGTTGTTTCTATTGTGCTACTTGTGTGAATTATCTTTTTGTTTTTATGCTCTTAATAATAGTGAAGATCTGCAAATTTGTTTATTTTGGAATTTACTGAAGCATCTGTAAATAACTTATCTCATAAGTAGGATAAATAAACCAAGCATTGCAGAAATATTTTCCTCTTGAAAATTTCACATTGGAGGCATACATAGGTCAAGGGTTTGTGTCATGATCATGGTACTTGTCAACTAAAAGTCTATAAGAAGAATTATTTGCGGGTTTTCCTCTTCAAAAGGGAGAGGTTTTGGCCCTGGCTTGAAGAGCCAAAATCTTGTGTCTTTTGTGATTTGATAATTGACTTGATGAAAGTTGTAATAAGCTAATGAAGAGAAGATCTAAGTAAGAGAAATAAGTTCACACGTAATTATCAAGTAGAGAATTGAATTAAACTATGCCCTATCAAATTCTCAACATAAACCTCCCAAAAAACATCTGAAACATGAATGGAAATGATCAAATCGCCTTGGAAATGTTGTCGACCACACTGTACAATGTTTCTAGATTTGCAAACATTGTATGGTATGTCTAACAACTTTTCCAAGGTGTTTCATTCTTGTTTTGGTGTTTCTGGGCATTTTGGGTATTGGGACATGACCAAATAGGCATTTCTTACAACTTAGCTGTTCAATGATCTTTCCTGCTCTTATACAATTTGTTGTTTGGCTTCAACATTACTCAATGCAACTGACTCTTGTTTCCTACTCATCCATGAAACCATAGAGGATTCCAAACAAAAGCATCCACTAGTAGTACTTTTTCTATCTGCATCACTGCCTGCTCAATCTTAATCTTTGTAGCCCAATAATTGAATCTCATTACCTGCAACATATCGCAAACAATGATATATAGTCCCACGAATATATCTCAAAATGTGTTTGGCTATCCAATGATCATGCCTTGGCTCCATCTGAAATTGGCTAGGAGTGTTTACTGTAAAACATATTGCTGGTCGGGTGTTCACAAGATACATCAAGGAGCCAATCAACTGTAAGTAGGATGTAGGATCAACAAAACTTGAATCTGAATTCCTTAACTTCTTCAAATTAGTGATCATTGGAGTTGTCATAGGTTTACTATCCATCATACCAAATTTCTGCAAAATTGTGATCACATATTTTCCTTTACCAAGATAAATCTCACCAGGTTTCTGCCACATTTCGAATCCCAAGTAGTAGTGCATTAATCCAAGATCTTTCATATCAAATTCAGTTTCTAGTTGCTTCTTGCATTAACGAATACGATGCTCCACACCTATTATTAGTAAGTCATCCACATATAGTAGTATAATCACAGGTTCATTCTTTACCACCTTGATGTAGAGATTACGATTTGCAGAACTTTTGACGAACCCAAGTCTTAGTAAATAGGCATCTATTCTGGCATACCATGTTCTACAGGCTCCTTTCAATCCATATAGAGCCTTCTTCAACCTGAAAACATGTGTTTCCTTGCCATGTACTTCGAATCCTTGGGGCTGCTCAATGTAGACTTCTTCATCAATTGTCCCATTCAGAAAGGCTGTCTTTACGTCCATTTGATGAATGTTCCATCCCATAGTTTCTGTAATAGAAATGAGTGATCTAATGGTTGTGTATCTAGCTGCTGGAGCAAAAGTTTCTTTGTAATCTATTCCTTCTTGTTGGGAGAATCCTCTTGCCACAAATCTTGCCTTATATTCGTCAATACTTCCATCAGTTGCATGCTTGATTTTGTACACCAGTTGGAAGTCACAACTGATTTGTCTTTAGGTCTAGGAACAATTTCCCAAACATCATTCTTCTAACATTGCATTATTCCATACTTGATGTTTGGCTGCCTTTTCATAAGTGGTAGGTTATGCTTCAATAAGTTTGGTCATGTAAGCTGCATAATCTGAATATCTCTTGGGTTTCTTGCATTCTCTGAATGTTCCTTTTGCTACTACATGTCCTTCGACTTCTTGCAGATTTTATCTTAACCAAGTCGGTCTTTTTCGAGTTTCTGGAATGATGACTCGCTGTACGGGTTCACTTGGTCCTTCTGGTTCTTCATGATGATTAGTTATAGGTTCTGGTGGATTATCTTGCCTTGAATTCTCTTCATTGGTAAAGATAGGTTCTTCTTCTTCATCAGAGTCAATAGGGATATCCTTGGACTTCTTGTATGGAATGCTTTTATTGAAGGTAACATCTCTGCTTACTTCAATATGATGTTCTTCCTTGAAGTAGACTCTATATACTTTGGATGAGGTGCTCTATCCATAAAAGATACCTTTCATACCTATCATGTCCAACTTCTTCCTTTTGTCCTTGGGAATGTGAATGTAAACAGGATATCCAAATATTTGGAGGTGATCAACATTCAACTTCTTTCTAGTAAATGCCTCTTTTGGGGTCATGTCATCAAGAATTCTGTGAGGACTTCTATTTTGTATGTAAACTACTGTCACAAAAGCTTCTCCCCATAAGAATTTGGGAAGTCTTGTTCATGTAGCATGGACTTTACACATTCTTCAATGGATCGGTTCTTCCTTTCAGCCACACAATTCTGTTGAGGATTGTAGGGGACTATTAGCTCCCTCTTAATTCCTGCTTCTTTGCAGAGGACCACATGTTCTTTAGAGGTATATTCTCCACCATTATCTGATCTTGGAGTTTTGATATTCTTTTTTGTCATATTTTCCACTTCTGCCTTGAACTCCTGGAATTTCTCGAATACTTCATCTTTAGAATTCAAGAGGTATATCCGAGTCTTTCTGGAGTGATCATCAATAAATGTTACGTAGTATTGATGACCACCAAGTGACTTTTTTGACATGGGTCCACAAACATCGAAGTGTATGAGGTCCAAAATTTCCTTGGATCTTGTATCACTACTAGTAATTGGTTTCTTTACATTCTTACCAAGGGCACATCCCTTACAGACTCCTTCATGCTCTTCTTATAATTGGGGTATACCCTTAACCATTTGATTCAATGATGGAAATATTTTGTAATGGAGATGACCATACCTTCTATGCCATAATTCACAAGGTTTGATGTCTGAATGTACTAGAGTTGGAGGAGGAGTTAGAAGTCTATACAACCTCCCCTCACGAATCCCAATAGTCCTTGCATTTTCAATACTAGATCCCTTTGCCCAAACAATAACTTTGCCATCAACAAATTCCACCCTATTGCCTTTATCTTCTAAGCAAGAAATAGAAAGCAAATTCTTTTTCAAACCTGTAACATAGAGGATATTGTTGAGATGAATATTCCCACTGGATTCCAGCTCCAAGGAGGTAGATCCAATCCCTTGACGAAGTAGCTATTCTTGTCTCCAAGTTCAACTGAGTGAGAAGAGTTTCCTTTTGATAGAGTTTTGAGTTGACCACGTTCCCCTGTCAGATGCCTTGAAGCTCCATTGTTGATTACCCATGTATTATCATCTTCAAATGAGCCTGTAACAGCGGAATAAAGACTTCCATCCATGACTTCTTTAGATAGCTTGGAGATGAACTTGATGATACATCCGTTAACAGATTCAAGGAGACTCCTAAGGGTCTTGAGACCTTCCTTCATGTATCTTGCCATTGGAGAGGGAGAGAGAAGATAGCTGCTTCAAGAATGTATTCAAGCAAGAGTGCCAACAAGATCTGATCTTTAATCTTCCTTCACCTTAGCCCTGATACCAAGTTGAGAAACCAATAGCAAGTAGATAATGATGATTTCTCTTAACTCGATAATTACTTGTGAATATTTGTTGGCTTCTTATTAATATTATGTTCTCTTCATCAAGCAATTATCAAAAACATAAAGATGACAAACAGACAAAGAACACCAAAAATTAGGCTCCAAGCCCAGGGAAAATCCCACAAGGGGGGAAAAACCCAAAAATCTTCTTCTTATAGAATCAGATCAAAGTGAGATATCCAAGACCCAAGACCAAGACCAAGACTGCCACAAAGACCCAAGTCAGCCCTCCAAATTTCCTCCAACCAAGTCAAAGTCAACAAAAGTCAACGCTAGTAAAATCTTATCAAATCTGGTCAAAACACATAATTTCAGACCTGCAATTTCGGACTTGTAATTTTGCAGAGTTGCTCCAGTACCTTTGCGTGTGTGAACAGAAATAAACCAAAAAACACCCAAATCTTCTCACCTTTGACTTTGCTATCTTTCTTCTTCTATTTGGCACAGATATGGAAGTGTGAAATGAGTGGATGAATGAGGTCGAATAGACGCCTCCTCTAGGCCGACTTGGTCTTGTGGATGACAAATTGGCTCTTTTTGACTCAAGATAAAATAATTTTTTTTCTTTCTTACAAAGAGTCCAAATAGGACTTTGACTCAAATAAATTTCTTTGACTCGTAATAAATTTTCTTTTGACTCAGTAAACCCTAAAAGCATGAGGAACATGCTTAGACTAGAGATAAAAACAATAATAATGAAAATAATGAATGAATATAATAAATACATAAATAGTACATTTGAGTTACATTATGAAGACCGACACTAGTTACATGTTCAACATGAAACTCGCTTGAGCTTCTTCAGTGGCAATGAGAAATGCTAGGATAGAATGAATAGCAAATGATCCCCAACCTCCCTTTATAATATGTCAATGAGTTATCCTCAAGCTGCTAGACTCCTTTTTAATATTATTTTATTGGTGGGGGCCACTTTTCACTAAGTGACTTTTTGCTGCCCTTTCTAACAAAATAATATTTTCTGCCATTTCCAATAAAATAATATTTTCCGCCATTCTCTAATAAAACATATATGCCGTAGCCCCAAGGGTTAGCTCAATTGGTAGTGAGCCAATACGTGGTCCTTTCCGTTGTGGGAGGTCACGGGTTCGATCCTTGAGTCTTTGGGGTTAGGTGCTGCTTATTGCGCCGAATGGTTTACTGCGCGTACCATCCAGAAATTCTGGGGAAGTACGCCCGGGTTTCCCGTGAACTTTGTTTGTGAAAAAAAAAAAAAAACCAACAGCAACACAATATTTGCTGTCTTTCTCTAATAAAATAATATTTGCCTCTTTTTATTAATATCATAAAAAATTGGGCAAACTCCTTAGTAACTTCTGTACTTACAAAATCAGGGACATTACAAAGAGGTTAGGGTGAGACCAATTTGGTCCTCTTAAAACTGATTATTGTAAGCAGATTTGAAATCAAGGTTTATGCTGGTTGTTTATTCTATAAAAAATGACTTTTCAGTTATCTTTTCATCTATGATTACAGGGTATTGCTGTTAATGCTAAATGGACATGGGATTGTATAATTCATTAGCATTTCATTCTATTAGGCATATAAGTCTGATTGATATTGCTGGTAGGGTTTATTTTTAGTAGCTTTAATATGTTTCCTTGCTGGTAGGGTTTTCTTCTTTGACTCCATCGACCAAAGGATAAGAAACCTGCCCCTCTGAATTCCACCATTCATATTAAAAAAATCCATTCACTAATTTGATTTGTCAGATCTGCAATTAAGGGATTTCTCCCTTGTGCTGGAAAAGAACCAGTCAAAAGAGAGAGGAATAGCTGTTGTAGTGACAGTGGGCAGTGTTTCCAAGTTGCCCTATGGTCACACTTTGTTCTTGGACTTGAACATAATTGAAGCGCAGGTTTGGGAGACAGCACATTACCTTTTGGATGAGAACTTCCTTTTTCAGAACATAATATATGTGAGGTATCTTGGTGGTTATTAAGGCGTAGTGCTTGTGAGGCTTGAAATAAATGAGCTTCTTAGGGGGGTAACCAAACAGCCTAAACAATATCGAAATAGACAGGATGAGACCAAGGAAGTCTACCATATCAGACACTATACTTCAATGAATGAGTTGGCCCATATAGAGAAATTACCAGGATCCTTCCCACACATGGTTGATGACATTTGCAGAATATTTATATTCACAAGTTGGACTATGAATTTATTTTGGTAAGGCTTCTAACATTGATGACTTTCCAATGATGACTATCTCAACTTTCTTTAATCCAATTGTGAATAAAAGCCTTGAAGTGCAGATGGCTTGAGCTAGAAAGTATCCTACTAACACATGGTTGTATAGCCTATCAAAGGGTATAACAGTCATTCTCTGCAATGAAAATGTCTGGACTGGACTGAAAGGAAGGGTGTGCATTATTGGTTTTAGGGGTGTTTGACTCACTCTCCACTAATAAAGGATTATGTTGTAATGAGTCCTTGTAAAATGTACTAGTCCATAAAAAGTCACGGAACCTCTAATATACTCTGTAGGAAAATTATAATAGTAAATACATATTGAAGATGTTACAAGTGTTTTGAAGGTTTAGATCAGTCATTAATATATCTGGGTTTTTTTTGGAGGTGTTATATTGGATCTGTAAGGATTGACTAGGTCATTTGTAAGGTACTGATGATTTGTAAGACGTTTAGGTATATCAGCAATCTTTCAGAAGCTTTATAAAAAGCATGCCATTTCTGTTATGTTTTTAAAGTGTCTGTGTTGATTAGGGTTGGAATATCAATTCATCTTTCTTTTTTGTGCGAAAAAATACATCTCATTTTTACAGAAAATATTTACAAGTGGCAAACCAAAAAGGGTACCAAATCCATTTAGCATCAATTCATCTTGCGGATTGTGCTCTTTTATAACACGTTAAGAAAAGTAGATAATTTTAGTAACTGTACGGTGTACAACAAAACCAACTTTTGTACCTGTTTGTGTGGAAGAAAACTATAGGATATCAGATGTTGCAATAATTACTTTAGATTATTGTTTTTTAGCTGTAAGTTTGCAATGTTATGTTTTGTTAGTCTCCTTTATGGATAAGACTAGCGATGACTTGCATTTTCAGAGTTATGAACAAGAAGACAGGGTGTCTATCATTCTACCCACGGGTGAAGAGCTCATATGCAAGGCTGGAGTAATTTCAGATACCAGTAAACATGAGAAAGAAGGTACTGTTTCTTTTAATACAAAAATAACTGGATTGTTGCACATTGTTTAAAAACCTCGTGTCTGTAATTATTTGCCACTATATTGACTAGCATGGAAAATAGTTTGCATTAGCAGTTAAATGACTTGTCTATTTTACTTACATATTGCATGGGGTAAATGGATTTCTTAAATATTTCTATTTTATATGCTCTCATTGTTGGCTAAGTGTAAACCGGGCATCAGTTGGTAGCTTTGCAATCTGTATGGTATATTAAAAGCTCATATTCAATGGAAAAAAATTGCTCACATTTGTAGTGCTCTCTGCCAATTATGTAGTTGAGTCAGGAAAAAAATGGAGTTGCACATTTAAAGAAGTTCAATTTTGTACAGGTGACACCTGCTATGTGTAGGCTAGTTTTTATGAATGTTAATTTTGTGGTTTTATTTGAGACAAAAAAAGTATCTTTCAAAAGGGATGAAGATACTACCAAGAAGCACTATTATCAAAGGATCCTGTTATATACAAGCCGGGAGTCCCAAAACTTCATGCAAAGGGCTAAAGCTTCCATAGTGCTTTACAATTTGCAGATATCCCGTTTTTGAATTAATTCTTGTAGACAATGAAGGCAACTGCCAATGATAATTTTTATTTGTTCATGCTGTCATCAAGGTGGGAGAGTTCTGATCACTTTACAATGTTGAAGGTAGAAATATAGAATACCCTCGAAACCAAGGGCAACTACCTATCCATCCTTAGTTTATAAAGAATCTTCTCTTTTTGCTTCAAAAGAGAAAAACCATATGCAGATATGAATTTCACAAATTTCCCCATCCATGCATGTAGGCAAATGTATCAAACTCAAACTGTTACCAGTAATAACCAGCCCTCTTTTATGAGTTGAATGTGACATTACCAAGTGTTTGCACCTGAAACTACACCCTGAAAATGATACATTAGAAGAACTTTAGAAGAAAATTAGAAATTTGCCTTCACTGGTCACTACAGATCCTTCTCTCCTTTTGTACTGGTGCATGCCAGTCACAGGGGGGTGTCCTTTGTGAAAATTTCAAAACTGAAATCCTATTGCAGCAAATGGAATCTATTTTTCTAATTGTTTATCTGCTACGACAAATATCAAATAAATCACACTGCAACCTTCACAAATAAAACTGCGTTAATAAATATCGTTGGAAACTAAGAAAATTCTAGCACACACAAACATAAAAATGACACCGTTATTTTTGGACAAATGTCCTCAGAAAAACCAAACATGGGAAAACAGGTGCAGCAGCTGAGTGTTTTTATTACTAAGCAGCAGTGAAATCTGAGTACAATCTATTGATGCCCAACTGGAAATCCAATCAGCAAGTATCTGACATAAATAATTAGAGAGAAAATTCTCTCACCCCACAAGCAATCCCGACACTAGCTTCTACAGAGAATTGGTCGTCCAAACCCCAACTTGGGCCTCTTTGCGTTGCGTCTCGCATGTATGGCTCGAATTTGCCTCGAAGCAAGTTGTCTATCCTGCCTCTCCTACTGGAAGTGACTCTTCGGCCCTTTGGAAGACTTTCCATGCCCCTCACTGTCCCTGGCACCCTGCCCCTCACTGTCTCTGCTTCGATCTCCAACTCTCCGGCAATTGCTGTTGCTTTTTGGAAATCGGTTTGCTAAGGAAATCGAACCTTTGGTGTATCTTCTCCAAGTGCCCATCGACTTCTTCTTATAATCCCCCGTTGAGACTCCATCGACCAAGATTAAATCTTAATCAAGGGATAGGATTATCTTGAAGTCGATCCATGTGGGTTTCTAGAGAATTCTCACATTCAATTAACTAACCATATTCCTTAAGTTTAGACTTAGGAAATATTTAAAAATTGGTTAATAATCTAACTAAGCCATCTCTAGGTGGAATCTTCAAAAACAATTTTTGGGTTTTGGAAATTTCATGTATTTTAGCCTCTCTACCAAATTTCCTGGCTAGAACACATTTGATGCTATAAGAACTAACATCCTTGGTTTCTTGCACGTTGTCCTTGCAAATCTGCACACATAAAACACCGTGAACAACAACATAAAACAATGTTTGACAACCACTAAACTGCCAAAAAAATGAAATTGTTTGAAATCTATTGATATAATTTTCCTTTAAAACCAATGTTGGAAACATCGGTATCAGGGTAAAATCCACAAGTTCGGAAAAGAGGAAAACCATAAAAATTGGGAAAAAATCAACATACATCAGCAAAATTAGAAAAAAAACACAAATATTCATCCTTTTTTTTCATTTTTTTTTAACATATAAAGCATCCACAACATCAAATAAATGCGTTGCTACATAAATATGAAAAGAAATATTAAGAAATTTGCTACATGAATATGAAAATAAATTCCAATTGATGCAATCTGTTGTATTTGTTAAAATTTGGCAGCTCAGGGATGAATTTCCACTTGAAGAAATCATATCTTTCAGTTTTGTTTGAACCACCTATAATAAAATTTCATTTATGACAATTCTAATACGACTTTCCAAAAATAGAAAGAAAAATCTCAATTTGGAAGTGACTTTCCAAAAATAGAAAGTCATGTCTAAATGATCAAGGATGATTTCTACATATGGAATCCACTTTAAAATCGAATAATCATGATATGAAGTCAATAATTAATATTTTCACCCTTACCAGCATTATTATTATTATTATGATACTATTATTTATAAAATAGTCTAAAGTCATTCACCTTTAATGGATTAGTAAAAACGAATTCTCTCATGGAATAAGTAAATTAAATTGATAATCTCTTACTTGGAAAAAAAAACCTCTCTTTTGGAATAAAATAGTAACTCCACACTTAAGAGAATGTAACTCTCCCTCACTAATTTAATGTATGACAAAAATGTAACTCCTCATTAAATGCACTTGTAACTCCCTTATTCAATTCGAATTGTAACTCTCACCAAAAATTCTCTCATGTCTAAGTGTAACTCTCTCTCTTACTAATTCGAATTGTAACTCCTCAAGACAAGTCCACCTCTCTCTCTATTCTTGAGATGAGTTACACTTCTCCTCAAGTAACTCCTCCTTCATGGAATTTGTTTCTCCTATTATTGGCTCAAGGCATAAATTCATTTTATAACTCCTCTCCTTTCTCATCTATTTAAGCAAGAGCAAGTGAGAGTTGAAGTAGCATGTTCATTGTGAAGAATGAGAGCTAGTGTTGAGTGTGTGCAAGAGAAGTGTGAGAGCAAGTGAAAATTAAGAGCAAGGGAAGAGCTAGAGCAAGTGTGAAGGACAAGATTTGATTAAAAGGAGGAGGAGATCTTCAAGCAAAGAGCAAGAACACTCAACTGGAAGTTGTTCAGACATTGGTGACTTTATTCATTCTTATTCTGTGTGTGTGTGTGTGTGTGTACACTATTGAACAATTGAAAAAATCTAATAGAAGAAGAATCATTTGGGTTTTCCTTTTGTGGGTTTTTCCCTGGTCATTGGAACTAACTCTCACTGTCTCATATGTGCTTGGTTGTCTTCATATGATCCTTAATTTTATGTTCTATTTACAACTGCTGATCTAAAAATTTTTGAAGAAAAAATCTGTTGAAATTTGATGACTAAAAATTTTCTACAATCCCAACCTAGTTTTAATCTCACCTTATCACTCCCATTCAATTAAATGCCTTTTCCCATAAACTTACATTCAACATATAGAATTTTGGAAATGAAATTTTCAGATCAAAACACATGGGACTGTCAACACATGCTGGAAATAAATATGGACATAAACAGACCAGCAACACATAAAAAATACACAGATTTTTGGTCAACTTAGACCCAGGCAAAACCCCTTCAATCTTCTCCGAGGAAAACCTATTAGAGAGCTCTTCAAATTTATTTATCTTTCAAGTTAAGGAAAAATACATTTGTAGACAAAACAAAATAGCAAAATACAACTTATCTCTTCAGCCCAACACTCTTTGAAAACCGTGCCCACTTTACCTCGATTTCCATGCCCACTTGAAGCTGAAAATGTACTATACGGACATGGACTGTACTGTACAGATTCTGTACGGACTATACGGATTTCCGTACCGCGGTACAAACTTCTCTCGAACTACATGCAGCTCATAGCATTAAATGTTGTTCTTACTATACCTTATGTTGTCTTCTATGCCTTGATTTTCGTGTCCAACTTTGCCCAGAAATCACTCCTTCAGCTTGCTGCAACAAATTTCTCTATCATAACTTTTCTCCAGCTCTCAGTCTCCTTTCTCCAATCTGCTCACGAAGAATGAATGAATGAATGCAATCTCTTTTTTCTTTTCCCCCTTTTGTTTCCCTAAATGACTTTTGAGCAACCCTAAGATCTAATGGCTTAAATTCATTTAGATCAAGGGATGATAATAAACGTGCATTTAATTCTCACTTTCTATTTTCTAACTCACCCATTAAATAAAGTACCCACATTGTACTTTATGTCTAAAGTCACTCTTCACTTTATAATTTAGCATTGACTTTACCACTAATAAATTCACTTCACTTTATAATTTGATATTGACTTTATCACTAACAAAGTCACTTTCACTTTATAATTTAACATTGACTTTACCACTTATAAAGTCACTTTCACTTTATAAAGTCACACTTAGGAAAATAATTATTTTGGACACTTTTCCCTAGGGAGAGACTAACCCATGGGAAACCACTTGTCCAAGGTACATTAAAAATCAAAATTCCCTCTTACTGAGGAAAGTGTTCTCACCACACCCATCTTGTCCTTGAAATGGCCATGATGCAGGGATTCTGCGATAGAACAGGTCCAAGCATATAAAACACACACTCCTTCACTCAACATGAAAACTCTCAATAATTCTTCATTAAAACCATAAAATATTCAGCTAAAAAATATATATGAAGGAAGGAGAGCCATTCAAGTGAAAAACTGATATAAAAACATAAAAAGTCTTTGGCCAAATATTACCTTGGGTGGCCATTTGGCTCTCGGCCCTTCAAACCATCTCTCACTCTCACTGTACTCCTTACTGCTCTCAACTGCCCCTCTTCCTCACAAAAACACTCCTATTTATACATAAATAATGAATTTATTTCACTCCATAGATTCCTCCACATAAATCTCAACTACAAATCTAATTTGGATTTATTCTAGTTTTGGACTAAACAAAGTCCCGTATATGGAATTCCTACTCCCTAGATTATCTACCTAATTCCATTCCACTCATATCCTTTAATTATTAAAGATTCAAGAATATTTACAAAAATCCTCACATTTATACTTTCTCTCCTAATTTGTTCAAAATAAGCAATTTAATTAATAAAATAATTAAAATGTCTCACCTCCCTTATTACATAATTAAATAATGAAAATTTGGCTTGGATGCTCCTGCATCAGACTCCCCATGTAGAGAAGTTTCCATAGACTCTTGTCTATGTGGTTTGTCGCTTTTTTGTAATACTGCGACAACCACAAGTCCTGATGACTTGTTCCCTCCAGGATTCCATATTTTGTTCTGCTGTTGGTCCTTCGAAGTATTAACTCGATTTGGCAACTCATCATTCACTCTGTCGATCGGATTCCATCGGCTTCTCCAACACTTTCTTTGTCGAACTTTGTCGTCTCCAACTGAGCTGAATACCCAACTTTCTGCAATGGAAAATAATCAAGAACTCCTTCTTGATTACTACTATAGTCTTTTATTGCTTTTATATAAACAACTTTCTCGTCCAGCGCTGTACCTGCATTCACCAACAAACTGTTAGTTTTAAAAAGATAAGACCTCTTGGTCTCTTTTTCTTCTAGCAACATTTCGATTTGCTGCTCTGACATTTTCTCCTTTATCAACACGTCAGTATGCTGTTTCAACTTTTTCAAAGAATTCTCAAGACTATCAGTTAGTCTTTCCTCCACATCATCTGTTTCAAGGATGTCTCTTTGCTCTAGTTCATAATAATGAACTTTTTCATTCTCATTTAGCTCTGACTTTGCGACTTGAACACTTATCCTCTGGTTTTCTAGCCTCTTCTCCAGAATACTCAATTCCTGCCACAAATCTGTCATTTCATTTGAAAAAAATCTTTGTACATTCTTCACTATCTTCTTCTTTGTGGAGTCAAGTTTCTTGTTGATACTATCTCTTCATTCTTCATCAAAATAGAATTCTGATCTTCCATCTCTGCAATAGTTTTAGTTGTTTGTCCATCATTTACCCTTTGGCCTTTTAAGAAAATCAAATTTTCATTGTCATTATCCATAATAAATTCTTCATCATAAGAAATAACTATCTCACCTCCACTAAAACAATTTCTTTCATAAAACAAGGAATTTATGAACTCCTTTCGTTAATTTGATCTTCACCTGAAAGATAGTCATCATCATATTTTTCTTGGCAACTTTCAGCCTCACTCAATACAGTTTCATCCTTTCTCTGGCAGTCCTCATGAGTTATCATGTTTTCTGTTTCATCACACTGCAAAATTTCGTCAGCAATTTCATTAAACAAATACATTTGTTTACCTCCTTGGAATATATTCTCGCCATCTTCAGTATGCTTCTGTTCCATAGTAGCTTCAACTTGCTGTTTTACCCCAACCAAGAATTCATTTATGATTTCTTCCTGTTGTAACAAATCATTACCTTCCCCCTCTGAAACGCATTCTCCACTAGACTTTACCCCAAAAGTTTCCTTCATCTCTGTGACAGTTCCATCAAACTGCTCACCATCTCTCGCATATCCTGCAAACATACATAAACTGTGAGAAAAATTGCAAGGCTTCATAGCCTCATCTGCTTCTCTCGCCAACACATCTTCAGATGCTTCTGAACTATCCCAATAGCTCATGAGATCTTCCTCATTGATCTCTTCACCCAGACTTTCACCCTGTTCTGGGCCACAAATGGAAACATCCATTTTTAACTTCGCCTCTCTGAATTATTCACAACTCAACATCTGCTCGAGCTTCCTCAGTTCTTCCATCAACTATATGTTTACCTGCTTTTCCCTCTTTGCGTGTAGCTTCCGCCACTTTACCTTCTTTCTCATGGTCCAACCATGTGTCTGGTCTTTCACATTTTCCCGCAACAACTCCATTAACAATTCAAGGTGAATTGTTATCTCAGCCTTCTCCCGCTCGTAATCTTCATCTGTCAATTGCTCACATATGCCACTTACCTTGGCATTTTCCTTCTTCTTCCTTCTGTTGTGATCTTCATCAGATCTTCGGAAATGACTATCAACAGTCATCTTCCCCTTCTTTGTGAACTTCATCTGTTCATGTGTGGATTTCATTTAATCCACTTTTCAACAATCCTTCACATTTGCCATTCATAAAAAATGCAAGTTCTCCTCCTGCGCGTGGCTTCTCTTGGTTCTCTGTCTTGGAACCAATCTCTGGCAACCCTCTTGCTTCACTTTGCTGCAAACAACACTTTAGTAACATGTGTTACAATGACCAATTCTTTGGGTGTCGGGCTCTGCCGATCATGCACCCCATTACATTTAGACTCTTGACTTAGCTTACGACTCTTTGACTTTAGACTTACACCAATTCTTCATGAAATACTCAATCTCAACTCAAACTATCCAAACTTTCATTTGAATCTAACATCTGTTTTCACTTCAAGGTTCGACCCAATAATTATGGCAATGAATATTTCAAGTTTATACAATCCTCCAACGAACATACACCCCTAATACATTTTTAGGAGGTAAAATCTTCACTTTCTTTCATACTTCATTTTTTATGAAAGATCATCAGTTTGCCCTTATCATTTCACATGATACTGAAGTCTTTAATCGAAATGCAATTCAGGTTTTTCAAGATTTATTTTAAGGTGAAAATAAATAAACCATTCAATCTTCAATGTTCAAAAATATCTTCCTGAATTATTATACCTCATGCTCTTGTTAAGGTTATTGATAAACCTTTCTCTCTGCAGTTTCAATTCTATGATTTCCACTCCTCTGTGCTGTCTTTGTCACTGTAAATACTCGCATGCCCACAAGCTCGTCATCTTAATGCAAACATTTCCCTGCACTTTTATACACCATACAACATTAATTTGCATCTCTTCACCTGTGTACAGGGAACATGTTATTCATATTTCAACCTCTTTGATGTACAACCTGTACATTGTGTCCATCCTGAATATCACCTCTTAGATACCGCCACATAATGGTAAAACAAAGTTTTTACAACATCAAGCAATTATGTTTTCAATCACCAATCAAAAGAATTATTCTTTTCCCAACTACAAGCTTTGGTCCAAAATGACTTAACCAAAACTGTGAAGAATCCACATTATGCATAATAAATCATCACACTATGCATAATAAACCTCCTCATATAAACATGCATGTTTGCCTTCATATCACCCAGGATTTGCGCATTCTCCCTTTCCATTCATTTACGCGAAACTTTAATTTCTTTAAAACTACTGTGGTGATAAAACCTTATACCTCCGCATTTGCAACATTTTCACTTTAATGTTGAACCACATGTTGACATATCATTTCCGCAAAAATACTTGTCTACAAATTTGATTTTGGTTAATAAAACCCAAAAATGTCAACAGAGAATATGTTCACCCATAATTTTACTTAACATACTTTCCAATTTTCTGCGCCCTTCTAATTTGTCCGAGTGAATCCACTCTCAACTCATTGACTAGTCTCTTCACAAGTAAGATCTCCAAATGTACTTCCAACATTTATGTCCATGCAAATTGTAAATTTGCAATTTCAATTTTACTGCTCCATAGTATGAACACTAGCTTGAGAGGGATGCCTCTCAATTCTATCTACTCGTCCACAATGTAGCAGGCTCCCACAATGATGTAGATTTACAACAGTTCTTTGCACAAAATTGTTCGCTTCTATTAAGCTCAGACTTACCCTCCATCCAAATGTAATTGATCAATTATTCAGACTTAGCATGCAATTCCCATAAAATATTCCATTGTATATGTAACTTCATTTACCATGTTCATTTGCGTCTGCAAAGGACCATTACAATTGTGTAACATAGTTAGAGGCACAATTAAAAACATAGTTCATTTGTTAAACCCGAGGTTTCATCTCGTCCCAATTCAAGCCAACTATCAATCTGTCATAATTGATACCATTACCTTCCAATTTTCTCGATAAAGCAGTCATGCCAACTCCGCGTTATGGCTTTGGGTACTGGTGCTTCAGACCACAGTGTCTTTGACGAAAGTGCTTGATCACGTGCTTCGAACCATCATGCTTCAAGCCACCTGTTGGTAGCATCCTTCAGCTTCGATGCTCTTCTGCATTTCAACAAGTACGCAGCATCAAATCTCTCTAACATGCGTTTCTTCACAGTCTATCACCTTTGATTGCAGGGTCCGACGCATAGAGGAATTCACACCTCAGCGTTGATGACCGATATCCAAGTGTATTTGCAGATGGGCCATCGATTGGCGAAGTCGATGCAGCATTTCAACATTGCTTTCGTTGGGTAGTTGGCCACAAGATGATGCACAGACCGTTGTTGCCTGCGAAATTAACTGATTGCTTTTCGAAATTCTGATACCACCGTTCCCTTCAACGCTAGCTGCAACGCAATTTTCAGGACGCAGGGTCGAGCTCTGTTGATGTCAAATCCATTGGCTGCGTTCTGGGCGTTGGTGTTAATTCCACCATTCAGCATTACCATCAGCCAATCCGGAGCCTCTGTCCTACGATTTTCAACTATCTTTAATGATCCTTCACCGATTGCGCAGACTCTCTTGAGTCTATGGCTCGAGCGATTGTCAATTCACAGTGCTGACAATCTTAGTAAAACGATGTTTGCTGGCTGAAGTCACAATGTTCATCGAATTGTGCAGATTCTCTCTGTTGCTTAGTACACCCTCCCTGACACGCCTACACCAGCCTTTATCACCGTGAGTAAACTTAAATAATTGACTCCCCTGCTAACGCAGAGAGAATTCTCTTGCGCTGTTTATCAACTTTCCCTGATGTGTGTATTCCTGCATTCACAACTTGCACACACAATATATGTATATACAAACTTGCAGATTCAAAACAGGTATCTTTCCTGCTCTGATACCAAATGATGCAAGGATTTTGCTATAGAACAGATCCGAGCATATAAAACACACACTCCTTCACTCAGCATGAAAAATCTCAATAATTCTTCATTAAAACCATAAAATATTCAGCGAAAAAATACATATGAAGGAAGGAGAGCCATTCAAGTGAAATACTGATATAAAAACATAAAAACTCTTTGGCCAAATATTACCTTCGGCGACCTCTTGGCTCTTGGCCCTTCAAACCATCTCTCACTCTCATTGTACTCCTTACTGCTCTCGGCTGCCCCTCTTCCTCACCAAAAGACTCCTATTTATACATAAATAATGAATTTATTTCACTCCATAAATTCCTCCACATAAATCTCAACTACAAATCTAATTTGGATTTATTCTAGTTTTGGACTCAACAAAGTCCCGTATATGGAATTCCTACTCCCTAGATTATCTACCTAATTCCATTCCACTCATATCCTTTAATTATTAAAGAATATTTACAAAAATCCTCACATTTATACTTTCTCTCCTAATTTATTAAAAATAAGCAATTTAATTAATAAAATAATTAAAATGTCTCACCCCCCTTATTACATAATTAAATAATGAAAATTTGGCTTGGATACTCCTGCATCAAACTCCCCATGTAGAGAAGTTTCCATAGACTCCTGTCTATGGGGTTTGTCGCTTTTCTGTAATACTATGACAGCCACAAGTCCTAATGACTTGTTCCCTCCAGGATTCCATAATTTGTGCTGTCGCTGGTCCTTCAAAGTATCAACTCGATTTTGTAACTCATCATTCACTCTGTCGATCGGATTCCATCGGCTTCTCCAACACTTTCTTTTGCCAATTCCTCGGAGTAATTCCTTTTCGTCAAACTCTATCGTCTCCAACTGAGCTGAATACCCAACTTTCTGCAATGGAAAATAATCAAGAACTCATTCACCAACAAACTATTAGTTTTAAAAAGATAAGACCTCTCGGTCTCTTTTTCTTCTGGCAACATTTCGATTTGATGCTCTGACATTTTATCCTTTATCAATACATCAGTATGCTGATTCAACTTCTTCAAAGAATTCTCAAGACTATATGTTAGTCTTTCCTCCACATCATCTGTTTCAAGGATGTCTCTTTGCTCTAGTTCATAATAATGAACTTTTTCATTCTCATCAGCTCTGACTTTGCGACTTGAACACTTATCCTCTATTTTTCTAGCTTCTTCTCCAGAATACTGAATTCCTGCCACAAATCTGTCATTTCATTTGAAAAAATCTTTGTACATTCTTCACTATCTTCTTATTTGTCACAAGTCAAGTTTCCTGTTGATACTATCTTTTCATTCTTCATCAGAATAGAATTCTGATCTTCTATCTTTGCAATAGTTTTAGTTGTTTGTCCATCATTTTCCCTTTGGCCTTTTAAGAAAATCAATTTCTCACTGTCATTATCAATAGTAAATTCTTCATCATAAGAAATAACTGTCTCACCTCCACTGAAACAATTTCTTTCATAAAACAAGGAATTTATGAACTCCTTTTGTTGCAACAATTCAATTTGATCTTCCCCTGAAAGATAGTCATCATCATATTTTGCTTAGCAACTTTCAGTGTCACTCAATACAGTTTCATCCTTTCTTTGGCAGTTCTCATGAGTTATCCTATTTTCTGTTTCATCACACTGCAAAATTTTGTTAACAATTTCATTAAACAAATACATTTGTTTACCTCCTTGGAATATATTCTCGCCATCTTCAGTGCTTCTATTCCATAACAGCTTCAACTTGCTGTTTTACCCCAACAAGAATTCATTTATGATTTCTTCATGTTGTAACAAATCATTACCTTCCCCCTCTGAAAGACATTCTCCACTAGACTTTACCCCAAAAGTTTCCTTCATCTCTGTGACAGTTCCATCAGACTGCTCACCATCTCTCACATATCCTGCAAACATACATAAATTGTGAGAAAAATTGCAAGGCTTCATAACCTCATCTGCTTCTCTCGCCAACACATCTTCAGATGCTTCTGAACTATCCCAATAGCGCATGAGATCTTCCTCATTGATCTCTTCACCCAGACTTTCAACCTGTTCTGGGCCACAAATGGAAACATCCATTTTTAACTCAGCCTCTTTGAGTTCTTCACAACTCAACATTTGCTTGAGCTTCCTCAGCTCTTCCGTCAACTGTATGTTTACTTGCTTTTCCCTCTTTGCGTGTAGCTTCTGCCACTTTACCTTCTTTCTCATGGTCCAACCATGTGTCTGGTCTTTCACATTTTCCCGCAACAACTCCATTAACAATTCAAGGTGAATTGTTATCTCAGCCTTCTCCCGCTCGTAATCTTCATCTGTCAACTGCTCACATATGCCACTTACCTTGGCATTTTCCTTCTTCTTCCTTCTGTTGTGGTCTTCATCAGATCTTCGGAAATGACTATCAGCAATCATCTTCCCCTTCTTTGTGAACTTCATCTGTTCACGTGTGGATTTCATTTAATCCACTTTTCAGCAATCCTTCACACTTGCCATTCATCAAAAATGCAAGTTCTTCTCCTGCGCGTGGCTTCTCTTGGTTCTCCTACCACGACACAACTGCTGAACCCAATCCAAAGCAACACCCTGAAGTGCTTTTCCTGTCAGAAGCACTCCCTGCCCAATCTGAATCTATGTAACCTGCCAACCTCACTCCATCTCCCTGCCTATAGTCTAGACCAAAATCAACAGTCACTTGCGCGTAGTGAAGAATGTGCTTTGCAGCTACCCAGTGCACCCTCCCGGGCTCAACCATGAACCGACTAAGTGTGTTCACTGCAAAGCATATTTTTGGCCTAGTGTTGACCAAATACATCAAGGACCCAATAAGCTGCCTATACAATGTGGGATCCACCAAACTAGAATTCGAAGCATGAAGCTTCTTCTAGTTGGTGATCATAGGTGTAGACATGGGTCTACAGTCTGCCATATGAAATCTTCTCAACACATCCACAACATACTGCCTTGCCCCAGAAAGATATGCCCCTCCAATTGCCACCCCTCAAGCCCCAAAACGTCATGCATAAGCACATTGTCCTTCATCTCGAACTCCATAGCAAGATCTTCCTTGCAACCACTAATCATTCTCGCAACGCCAGCAATGAACAAGTCATCAACGTATAGCACAAGAATGAGCAGATCATCCACTACAACAATGTAGTATAGGTTCGGATCTGCATCACTCTTCGTGAAACCCATCTGCTGCAAATAAGTATCAATCCTCGAATACCAAGCTCTTGGAGCTTGCTTAAATCCGTAGAGTGCTCGCCTCAACCGACATACATGGGTCTCCCGCCCAAGTACCTCAAAGCCCTGTGGCTGCTCAATGTACACCTCCTCCTCTATAACTCCATTTAGAAATGCGATCTTCACATCCATATGATGGATCTGCCAACCCAATTTTGCAGCAATAGAAATAATAGACCGGATAGAAGTGTACCAAGCTACGAGAGCGAAGGTCTCATCATTGTCAACTCCCTCTATCTGTGAGAACCCTCTAGCCACAAACCTCGCCTTGAACTTCTCAATGCTACCATCCACAACATGCTTGATCTTGTAGAGCCACTTGGAATTCACAACTGACTTGCCCTCAGGCCTAGGCACCACCTCCCAGACATTGGTCTTAATGATAGAGGAATACTCCTCCATCATAGCCTCTCTCCATACCTCCTGGTTGCCAACCTCCTCATAGCTAGTAGGCTCAGAGTCAACAATGTGGTAGCCTTGGCAACATAATTGCAAAACCGCTCAGGTGGCACACTCTCCCTGTTCACCCTCTTCGAAGGACCAACGAACTCCGCTTTCTTCAAGGTGTCTTGAAGCCACTTGGGCCTCTTCTTTCCTAAAGCAGTTTCCCCACAGGGAACTTGTTAATTTTGGGCAACTAGGTCCAAACTCCATGTTGTGATGCTCATATGACGATCCCCCAATATTTTTATTGGATTCCTCTTCCGAAGAGGTGCAAGATCGATCTAAAGATCATCATGATCTGATGAACAGAACATTTATTTTGAATTAATTCCACTTATGTGCAAGGTCAACCAGAATTGAAATGTAGGCTTGAATCCCCAACAGATGTGTCACACACCCTCACTGATGGATATATATAGGTCAACGTTGGAGGTCATTTTCACCATCACTCATCACACATTCTCTCTCTGCATCTGATTGGTTCTATCATCATCTTGAAGGCTTCTCCACACTCACACGTGGGAAAAAGCAGCAGCTAGGGTTTCGGTATATTCTAGGGTTTCCAGTGCAGAATTGACTAGCGTTGACTTTGGTCAACACTTGGTCAAATTGACTCGAAACTCTCCCTAAACTTTCACCTCCTCAATCTGCATTTTTTGGCACAAAAATCGAGGCTAGAGGTTGACTTTGACTTGGCTGCGTTGAATTTCTGCTGCTGCTGTTTTGCATTGACCTTTGACTGGACAACGTTGACTTTCGTTGACTTTTGTGGAAGTTGTCTGAGAGGGTTGTGTGACACATTCTGGTTGGCTAACCGTGAAGAGACTTTGCTGGTTGAAGCATCTTGTTGATCGCCGTAACAAACCACAACACATATTTTGCTGATCAAGTTAACCGTATTTTTGGCTTGTCTTCTGTTGGTCTATTGGTATGTTCTATTAGCATTTTACTTTCATGTTTATGTGATTGCAATTTGCTATTTGATATCGGGTATAAAGTAAAAGTTGCATCAAGCATAGAACATCTACGAAAATTTACATGGTATCAGAGCTAAGGTGAAGACAAAGCCCAAGTTTGTATTGAGAGCAATCACTGAAGAAGTAGCATTTGTCAAGGACCCATGGGTACCTCAAATTATAATGGTTTCAAAGCTGATGACAAGTTGACTGGGAAGGTTGACTTTCATGCCTGGAAGATGTCTTTGGATTTGATGTTGGAAGACCAAGATGTCATGGACTATGTGCAGGGTAAAATCCAAGAGCCTCCATCATTTGGATTCTGCACCTGCTGCCACCAAGTCAAAGTATAAGAAAGGAGAAATCAAAGCAAAGCTGATCATCCGGGATTACATCCATAAGAGTTTGGTTGCCTACATCTCTGAGCTGGGCACATCTAAGGAGATGTATGATAAGTTGGTCAATATGTTCAGGGCCAACAATGCAAATCAAGTCCTTTTCTTTAAGAACCAATTGAAGAATCTTAAGAAAGGCACGTATGAATCCATTCAATCTTATTTTTTGAAGTTGACTGAGATTAGGAATAATCTTCTTGCCATTGGGGAAATAATAGCTGATCGAGAAATGGTTCTCACAGCACTTGGAGGTCTCCCCTCTAAATGACATGTATTCATTACTACCATTCTCAATAATAATGTGATACCTGATTTTGACGAAGTATTTTCGAGATGCACTCAAGAGGAAACAAGAATGATGGAATATGAAAATGAAGGTAATGCTGCCTTCACCGCTCGTACTAAGAAGAAGAACAATGGTGGTTCGAGGAATTATGGAAGAGCAGGGGCCCGAGAAAAGAAAGGAAGATGTTACACATGTAACAAGGCTGACCACTATGCTAGAGAATGCCCTAATAGAAGGGATTCTCCCAGGGATGATGATAACAACAACAACAACAACAACTAGAGGATGGCAATCAAAGGAACAACAAGTTCAAAGGAAAGAGGAAGGTTCCCTCTGGTTGTAATGGAAATGGGCATCCTTTCAAAAGTTCAAGAAATTCCAGGTACGAGGAATCTAATGTTGTTGATGTTAAGAAAAATGAATTCATTCTTGTATCTGCCCTCTCTGCCCTCTCTGCTACATCTCCACCCCACACTATGGATGTCTGGTTGATTGATAGTGGTGCTTCAAGGCACTTCACTGGGTTTAAAGAAGCGCTTTCTGATTTGGTTAAGAAGGATACTAATATGAAAATTATCCTTGGAGATAGTGCCACCTATCCTGTGAAAGGGACTGGGATTGTGACCCTCCACTTATCTCAAGGTCAAGTCCTCCTCTTGTAAGATGTACTATACGTACCTGATTTGAAGAAGAACCTCGTGTCTATTTAGGCCATGGAAGACAAAGGTTTCAATGTGGCATTTGTTGATGGGAAGGTACGCATTTAGAAGAAGAGTTTCAAGGAAGCTATCATGTTTTGGTTTAGAGTTGATACACTCTACCAGGTTGGAGGAAGTCCACTGGGGGCTATGACATGTGATACTATCCATCAAAGCGAACTATGGCACCAGAGGTTTTGACACCTTCATTACAAAGCCCTTCCTGAAGCAAAGAAGATGGTGACAGGGATGTCCGAATTCAAAAATGATCATGAAGGTGTATGTCAGGGTTGTGCCGAAGGAAAGCATACAAGGTGACCTTTCCCCTCAAGTGTCACAAAGACATTTGATGTCTTGCAATTGATACATTCTGATTTGTTTGGTATGCTGCCCGTGACATCCTTGGGAGGATGCTCCTATTATATGATGTTTATAGATGACTTCTCTCGCAAGACTTGTATATACTTCTTGAAGAAGAAGGATGAGGCTTTCATGTGGTTTCATACTTTCAAAGCCTTGGTGGAAAATGAATCAGGGAAGAAGATCAAGATTTTGAGGAGTGATAATGGCATTGAATATGAGACGAACGAGTTCAATAAATTTTGTAGAGACGCTGGCATCAAGAGGGAGACCACAACCGTATATACTCCTGAGCAAAATGGCATTGCTGAAAGAAAGAACATGACCATTGTGGAAGTTGCTTGTGCCATGCTATGTGACCAAGGTCTTCCGAAGTTTCTGTGGGGAGAAGCTACGAACACTGTTGTGTACTTACAAAATCGATGCCCGCATTCCGCTCTAGACTCCAAAACTCTCGAAGAGGTTTTCTCTGGTAAGACACTTGACGTATCTCATTTTAGAGTTTTTGGTTGTCCTGTTTATTTTCATGTGCCGAAGGAGAAGAGGAGCAAGCTAGATGCTTCTGCGAAGAAGGGAATGTTTGTGGGCTACAATGAAACTTCGAAGGATTATAGAGTTTATGTGCTTGGTCAAAGAGAGGTGGAGATATGCCACGATGTTACCTTTGATGAAGATGCTTCCCTCAGGAAAGTGATAAATCTTCTGAGCTCTGAGAAAGATCATGAAGTAAGGTTTGGGACTCAGGAAGAACCGAAGGATGAGATGATGCGTGATGTTGAAGGACCGATGGACCTTATCGATCCACCTCCTTTAATGAAGAGAAGACCCTCATGGCTCAGGAATACTCTCGAGGATGCCGAGAGACATATGGCCCCAAGGGGGACATTCCGTGAAAGCAAGAAGCCGAATAGATACCAAGGGTATCTAGCAGCCATGAGTACAATCGTATAATCCGAGCCTGTATCTTTTAAAGAAGCCGTAAAGCATAAAGTCTAGAAGGATGCTATGCACGAAGAGTACGAGTCCATTATGAAGAATGATGTTTGGGATGTGGTTCCGAGACTGGAGGACAAAGCTGTTGTCACCTTGAAATGGCTCTATAAGATCAAGCATGGATCTGATGGTAGTGCTGAAAATTTCAAGGCAAGATTCGTTGCTCGTGGCTTCTCTCAAAAGGAAGGCGTAGACTATGATGACATATTTGCACCTGTGGCCCGATATACCACCATCCGATCTATCATAGCCCTTGCTGCTACGCAAGGACGGAATCTTCATCAGATGGATGTGAAGACCGCCTTTCTGCATGGTGTGATAAAGGAAGAGGTGTATGTGGAGCAGCCTCTGGGGTTTGAAGTCCAGGATAGAGACACCCATGTATGCAGGTTGAAGAAAGCCCTCTATGGGTTGAAGCAAGCCCCCAAGCCTTGGTACGAGAGGATAGATAGCTACTTGATGAAGTTGGGCTTCATCGTAATGCTGATCCGAACCTTTACTTCAAGGTTGATAGAGAAAAGCCTCTTATTCTGGTTCTCTATGTGGACGATGTCTTCCTGATAGGTGTTGATCCTCTCATTCATCAATGTAAGAGGGAGCTTGCTTCTGAGTTCAAGATGAAGGACCTAGGACTGATGCATTACTTCCTAGGCCTGGAGGTCTGGCAGAGACCTGGTGAGATTTTCCTCTCTCAAGGAAAATATATTGTGAAGCTGCTGGAAAGATTGGAATGGTGGACTATAAGTCCGTGTCGAAACCGATGGAGCTCAAGTTTAAGAAGTTGAGTGGTAGCGCCGTTGGGCCCATTGTCAACTCGTACGGGCCCTGATGTTCTTAATGAACACCCGTTCGAACGTATGTTTTGCAGTGAACACTTTGAGTCAACACATGGTTGATCCTCATCACATTCACAGGGTTGGTGCCAAGAATCTATTGAGATATCTTCGAGGCATGATAAACCATGGGCTGAGATACACTGTTGGGAGTTTGAGACTCCATGGATATACTGATGCCGATTGGGCTGGCAATGTGGTGGATCGCAAGAGCACATCTAGATGCTGCTTCACACTTGGGTCTGCTTCGATATCTTGGATGAGCAGGAAGCAGAAGTCGGTGGCTTTGAGAACCACTGAGGCCGAATACATTGCAGCGAGTATGGCCTGTTGTGAAGCAGTTTTGTTGTGAAAGCTCTTCAGTGAGTCGTTTAGGCATGTGCTAGATACCACTGTTATCCTTTGTGATAACCAAAGTGGGATTCATTTGTTAGAGAATCTCATGTTCCACGATCGGTCCGAGCATATTGATATTAGGTACCACTTTATCTGGGATATGGTACAGCGAGGCGCCGTAAGGGTCGATCATATAGGAACTGATGAGCTAGTCGCGGATATTCTCACAACACCCTTGGGGAAGGTGAAGTTCCTCCTTTCGTGAGAATTTTGGAATCGTGGAACGACCCTATGCTGAGAGTCCTGTTGGACGATGAGCTCTGGGAGCTCCTGGGGGCTTTGGGGATAGCTTCTTGGAGTTATAAGCAACCACATGGCTAGGCTTGCCAAACCTTTTTGGTGTGCTTCTTCCCCACCGTTGTGATATTGAGTTGGTTCACCTCTCTTTGGTCTGTGCCTCGTATGCATCCTACCCATGGAGTTCTAGACTCATGGGAAGTACCTCTCATCTTGGTCAATGAGGTGGGAAAAGCTAGAGACCAGTAGCAAGATCAATGGACGCATCGGAGATTGTCGTACTCTCTATGTCTAGGATGGCACGTGTCCAACCACTTGATCTGGGATCAAGTCTAGTGAGGTTTCAGACCTCCAATTGACTTCGGGTCAATTAGACCAACTTCGGGTTGGTGTGTGACTCCTTTGAGTCTTATAGAGGTTTCAGACCTCTGAGCTATTTTTGGCAGCCGAGAGTGATGTCTTTGTGACTCACCTTTTGGTTCTGAAATAAAGAAGCCAACAAAGCAAGTTACGGCGAGATGACGCACGATGTTTGGATGGCATAGCCGGATGGAGTTCTCCCTAGTTGAGAGGGAGTGTTAATTTTGGGCAACTAGGTCCAATCTACATGTTGTGATGTTGAGATGACGATGCCAATATTTTTATTGGATTCCTCTTTCGGAGAGGTGCAAGATCAATCTAAAGAGCATCTTGATTCGATGAGCAGAACATTTATTTTGAATTAATTCCACTTATGTGCAAGGTCGGCCAGAATTGAAATGTAGACTTGATGCCCCAACAGATGTGTCTCACACCCTCACTAATGGATATATATAGGTCAACGTTGGAGGTAATTTTCACCATCACTCATCACACATTCTCTCTTTGCATCTGATTGGTTCAATCATCATCTTGAAGGCTTCTTTGCACTCACACGTGGGAAAAAGCAGTAGCTAGGGTTTCAGTTTGTTCTAGGGTTTCCAACGCAGAATTGACTAGCGTTGACTTTGGTCAACGCTTGGTCAAATTGACCCGAAACTCTCCCTAAACTTCGACCTCCTCAATCTGCATTTTTTGGCACAAAAACTGAGGCTAGACGTTGACTTTGACTTGGCTGTGTTGACTTTCTGTTGCTACTGTTTTGCGTTGACCGTTGACTGGACTATGTTGACTTTCATTGACTTTTGTAGAAGCTGTCCGAGAGGGTTGTGTGACACATTCTGGTTGGCTGATCGTGAAGAGACTTTGCTGGTTGAAGCATCTTGTTGATCGCCGTAACGCATCACAACACATATTTTGTTGATCAAGTTAAGTGTATTTTTGGCTTGTCTTCTGTTGATCTATTGGTATGTTCTATCAACATTTTACTTTCATGTTTATGTGATTGCAATTTGCTATTTGATATCGGGTATAAAGTAAAAGTTGCATCAAGCATAGAACATCTACGAAAATTTACATGGTATCAGAGCTAAGGTGAAGACAAAGCCCAAGTTTGTATTAAGAGAAATCACTTAAGAAGTAGCATTTGTCAAGGACCCATGGCTACCTCAAATTATAATGGTTTCAAAGCTGATGACAAGTTGACTGGGAAGGCTGACTTTCATGCCTGGAAGATGTCTTTGGATTTGATGTTGGAAGACCAAGATGTCATGGACTATGTGCAGGCTAAAATCCAAGAGCCTCCATCATTTGGATTTTGCACCTGCTGCCACTAAGTCAAAGTATAAGAAAGGAGAAATCAAAGCAAAGCTGATCATCTGGGATTACATCCATAAGAGTTTGGTTGCCTACATCTTTGAGCTGGGCACATCTAAGGAGATGTATGATAAGTTGGTCAATATGTTCAGGGCCAACAATGCAAATCAAGTCCTTTTCTTTAAGAACCAATTGAATAATCTTAAGAAGGGCACGGATGAATCCATTCAATCTTATTTTCTGAAGTTGAGTAAGATTAGGAATAATCTTCTTGCCATTGGGGAAATAATAGCTGATCGAGAAATGGTTCTCATCGCACTTGGAGGTCTCCCCTCTGAATGGCATGTGTTCATTACTACCATTCTCAATAATAATGTGATACCTGATTTTGACGAAGTATTTTCGAGATGCACTCAATAGGAAACAAGAATGATGGAATATGAAAATGAAGGTAATGCTGCCTTCACCGCTCATGCTAAGAAGAAGAACAATGGTGGTCCGAGGAATTATGGAAGAGTAGGGGCTCGAGAAAAGAAAGGAAGATGTTACACATGTAACAAGGCTGGCCACTATGCTAGAGAAGGGATTCTCCCAGGGATGATGATAACAACAACAACAACAACAACCAGAGTAATGGTAGTCAAAGGAACAACAAGTTCAAAGGAAAGAGGAAGGCTCCCTCTGGTTGTAATGGAAATGGGCAACCTTTCAAAAGTTCGAGAAATTCTAGGTATGAGGAATCTAATGTTGTTGATGTTAAGAAAAATGAATTCATTCTTGTATTTGCCCTCTCTGCCCTCTCTGTTGCATCTCCACCCCACACTATGGATGTCTGGTTGATTGATAGTGGTGCTTCAAGGCACCTCACTGGGTTTAAAGAAGCGCTTTCTGATTTGGTTGAGAAGGATACTAATATGAAAATTATCCTTGGAGATAATGCCACCTATCCTGTGAAAGGGACTAGGACTGTGACCTTCCACTTATCTCAAGGTCAAGTCCTCCGCTTGCAAGATGTACTATATGTACCTGATTTGAAGAAGAACCTTGTGTCTATTTCGGCCATGGAAGACAAAGGTTTCAATGTGGCATTTGTTGATGGGAAGGTACGCATTTAGAAGAAGAGTTTCAAGGAAGCTATCATGTTTGGGTTTAGAGTTGATACACTCTACCAGGTTGGAGGAAGTCCACTGGGGGCTATGACATGTGATACTATCCATCAAAGCGAACTATGGCATTAGAGGTTTGGACACCTTCATTACAAAGCCCTTCCCTAAGCAAGGAAGATGGCGACAGGGATGTTCGAATTAAAAAATGATCATGAAGGTGCATGTCAGGGTTGTGCCGAAGGAAACCATACAAGGGGACCTTTCCCCTCAAGTGTCACAAAGACATTTGATGTCTTGCAAGTGATACATTCTGATTTGTCTAGTATGCTACCTGTGACATTCTTGGGAGGATGCTCTTATTATATGACGTTTATAGATGACTTCTCTCGGAAGACCTGTATATACTTCTTGAAGAAGAAGGATGAGGCTTTCATGTGGTTTCGTACTTTCAAAGCCTTGGTGGAAAATCAATCAGGGAAGAAGATCAAGATTTTGAGGACCGATAATGGCACTGAATATGAGACGAACGAGTTCAATAAATTTTGCAGAGAAGCTGGCATCAAGAGGGAGACCACAACCGTATATACTCCTGAGCAAAATGGCATTGCTGAAAGAAAGAACATGACCATTATGGAAGTTGCCCATGCCATGCTATGTGACCAAGGTCTTCCGAAGTTTCTGTGGGGAGAAGCTACCAACACTTTGTGTACTTACAAAATCGATGCCCACATTTCGCTCTGGACTCCAAAACTCCTGAAGAGGTTTTCTCTGGTAAGACACTTGACGTATCTGGAGAAAAGGAGCAAGCTGGATGCTTCTGCGAAGAAGGGAATGTTTGTGGGCTATAGTGAAACTTCGAAGGCTTATAGAGTTTATGTGCCTGGTCAAAGAGAAGTGGAGATATGCCACGATGTTACCTTTGATGAAGATGCTTCCCTCAGGAAAGTGATAAATCTTCCGAGCTCTGAGGAAGATCATGAAGTAAGGTTTGGGAATTAGGAAGAATCGAAGGATGAGATGATGCGCGATGTTGAAGGACCGATGGACCCTATTGATCCACCTCCTTCAATGAAGAGAAGACCCTCATGGCTCAGGGATACTCTCGAGGATGCCGAGAGACATATGGCCCCAAGGGGGACATTCCGTGAAAGCAAGAAACCGAATAGATACCAAGGGTATCTAGCAACCATGAGTACAATCGTATAATCCGAGCATGTATCTTTTAAAGAAGCCGTAAATCATAAAGTCTGGGATGTGGTTCCGAGACCGGAGGGCAAACCTGTTGTCACCTCGAAATGGCTCTATAAGATCAAGCATGGATCTGATGGTAGTGCTGAAAAGTTCAAAGCAAGATTCGTTGCCCGTGGCTTCTCTCAAAAGGAAGGCGTAGACTATGGTGACATATTTGCACCTGTGGCCCGATATACCACCATCCGATCTATCATAGCCCTTGCTGTTATGCAAGGATGGAATTTTCATCAGATGGATGTGAAGACCGCCTTTCTGCATGGTGCGATAAAGGAAGAGGTTTATGTGGAGCAACCTCTGGGGTTTGAAGTCCAGGATAGAGACACCCATGTATGCAGGTTGAAGAAAGCCCTCCATGGGTTGAAGCAAGCGCCCAGGGCTTGGTACGAGATAGATAGCTACTTGATGAAGTTGGGCTTCACTGTAATGCTGATCCGAACCTTTACTTCAAGGTTGATAGAGAAAAGCCTCTCATTTTGGTTCTCTATGTGGACGATGTCTTCCTAACAGGTGTTGGTCCTCTCATTCATCAATGTAAGAGGAAGCTCGCTTCTGAGTTCGAGATGAAGGACCTAGGACTGATGCATTACTTCCTAGGCCTGGAGGTCTGGTAGAGACTTGGCGAGATTTTCCTCTCTCAAGGAAAATATATTGTGAAGTTGCTGGAAAGATTTGGAATGGTGGACTGTAAGTCCGTGTCAAAACCGATGGAGCTCAACTTTAAGAAGTTGAGTGGCAGTGCTGTTGGGCCCATGGTAGCAAATCCTACCGAGTATCGTCAACTCGTACGGGCCCTAATGTTCTTAATGAACACCTGTCCGGACGTACGTTTTGTAGTGAACACTTTGAGTCAACATATGGTTGATCCTCATCACATTCACTAGGTTGGTGCCAAGAATCTATTGAGATATCTTCGGGGCACGATAAACCATGGGCTGAGATACACTGCTGGGAGTTTGAGACTCCATGGATATACTGATGCCGATTGGGTTGGCAATGTGGTGGATCAAAAGAGCACATCTAGACGCTGCTTCACACTTGGGTCTGCTTCGATATCTTGGATGAGCAGGAAGTAGAAGTCGGTGGCTTTGAGCACCACTGAGACCAAATACATTGCAGCGAGTATGGCCTGTTGTGAAGCAGTTTTGTTGTGAAAGCTCTTCAGTGAGTCATTCAGGCATGTGCTAGATACCGCCGTTATCCTTTGTGATAACTAGAGTGGGATTCATTTGTTAGAGAATCTCATGTTCCACGATCGATCCAAGCATATTGATATCAGTTACCACTTTATTCGAGATATGGTACAGCAAGGCGCCGTAAGGCTCGATCATATAGGAACTGATGAGCAGGTCGCGGATATTCCCACAAAGCCCTTGGGGACGGTGAAGTTCCTCCTTCCGTGAGAATTTTGGAATCGTGGAAAGACCCTCTGCTGAGGGTCCTGTTGGACGATGAGCTCTGGGAGCTCTTGGGGGCTTTGGGGATAGCTTCTTGGAGTTATAAGCAACCACATGGCTAGGCTTGCTAAACCTTGTTGGTGTGCTTCTGCCCCACCGTTATGATATTGAGTTGGTTCACCTCTCTTTGATCTGTGCCTTGTATGCATCCTACCCATGGAGTTTTGGACTCATGGGAAGTACCTCTCATCTTGGCCAATGATTTGGGAAAAGCTAGAGACCAGTAGCAAGATTGATGGACGCATCAGAGATTGCCGTACTCTCTATGTCTAGGATGGCACATGTCCAACCACTTGATCTGGGATCAAGTCTAGCGAGGTTTCAGACCTCCAACTGACTTCGGGTCAATTAAACCGACTTCGGGTTGTTGTGTGACTCCTTTGAGTCTTATAGAGGTTTCAGACCTTTGAGCTGTTTTTGTCAGCCGAGAGTGATGTCTTTGTGACTCACCTTTTTGTTCTGAAATAAAGAAGCCAGCAAAGCAAGTTACGGCGGGATGACTCACGATGTTTGGATGGCACCGCTGGATGGAGTTCTCCCTAGTTGAGAGGGAGTGTTAATTTTGGGCAGCTAGGTCCAAATTGCATGTTGTGATGTTGAGATGACGATGCCAATATTTTTATTGGATTCCTCTTTCGGCGAGGTGCAAAATTGATCTAGAGATCATCTTGATTTGATGAGCAGAGCTTTTATTTTGAATTAATTCCACTTATGTGCAAGGTCGGCCAGAATTGAAATGTAGACTTGAAGCCCCAACAGATGTGTCACACACCCTCATTGATGGATATATATAGGTCAACGTTGGAGGTCATTTTCACCATCACTCATCACACATTCTCTCTCTGCATTTGATTTGTTCGATCATCATCTTGAAGGCTTCTTTGCACTCACACGTGGGAAAAAGTAGCAGCTAGGGTTTCGGTTTGTTCTAGGGTTTCCAATGCAAAATTGACCAGCGTTGACTTCGGTCAACGCTTGGTTAAATTGACTCGAAAATCTCCCCAAACTTCGACCTCCTCAATCTGCATTTTTGGCACAAAAATTGAGGCTAGACGTTGACTTTGACTTGGTTGCGTTGACTTTCTGCTGATGCTGTTTTGCATTGACCACTGACTCGACAACGTTGACTTTCGTTGACTTTGGGTTGACTGTTGTAGAAGCTGTTTGAGAGGGTTGTGTGACACATTTTGGTTGGCTGACTGTGAAGAGACTTTGTTGGTTGAAGCATCCTGTTGATCGTCGTAATAGACCACAACACATATTTTGCTGATCAAGTTAAGTGTATTTTTGGCTTGTCTTCTATTGATCTATTGGTATGTTCTATCAACATTTTACTTTCATGTTTATGTGATTGCTATTTGATATCGGGTATAAAGTAAAAGTTGCATCAAGTATAGAACATCTACGAAAATTTACAGAACCTCATCCTATGCCCCCCATTCTAGTAAACCTGAAGGTCTACCAACTGACCCTGGTGTGCCTGTACCAACACTTGTCCTCGAAGAACCTGTGCCTGTGCCAGCTGAAGTGCCATGTGAACTCTGTACCAGTGGACTCCCTAAAGAAGTGCTCGCTGAACTCGCCACTAGTACCCCAGATGTCACTGATATTGAAGTACCTCCTGTACCAGTCGATTCAAAATCCTGAGGTCCTGCTCCATGTACCTGACCTCCCTACTGAGGAGAAGTCTGTGACTCTCTCTAATCATACTCCTGTGCTCTGATAGGCCGTCTCGTCCTCGAACTTCACATCCCTCCTAATCACCACTCTCTGTTTAGAAGGAATGAAGATCTGATAGGCCTTCAAAGTCTCGCTGTAACCGATAAAGATACCATTCTCTGTCATGGGTTCCAACTTCGTCCTCTGCTGCTTGGGGATATAAGAATATGTGAGACATCCAAAGATACGAAGATGTTCCACATGAGGCTTCTCTCTAGTGAAGGCCTCCTCTGGAGTCATTCCCCAATACTCTGTGAGGACTCCTGTTTTGAAGATAAACAACAATATTGCAAGCGTCAGCCCACAAAAACAAAGGCAACCCCTGATCATGAATCATCTCTCTAGCAGCCCCAACAATAGCTCTGTTCTTCCTTTCAAACACCCCATTCTTCTGGGGGTTGTAAGGAACCGTGAACTCTCTCCTAATGCCCTCCTGTGCACAGAAGTCAGAAAACCCTCCATTGGTGTACTAACCACCATTGTCTGACCTCAAGACCTCAATCTTCCTACCTGTCTGCCTTTCCACAAGAGCTTTGAACTCTTCAAAGCGACTGAAGACCTCACCCTTGGTCTTCAGAAATATATCCAAGTCCTCCTAAAGCAGTTGTCAATGAATATAACATAATATTCATAACCACCCAAAGACACATGAGACATACGACTACTAACATCAGTATGAGTCAAGTCTAGTATACTTGTAGATTTGCTGTCGCTCGCTGGGAATGGTAACTTGGTGTACTTGCCCAAAGCACACCCTCTGTAGACCTCATAATGTTCGACACTGAAATCAGGAACTCCAGTAGTGATCTCCCTCAGAACTCTCAAAGCTCCATGATGCATATGCACCATCCTCCGATGCCATAACTCGCACAAGTCTGTACTGCTGGTGGTACTAGTGTGAGTGCTACCAGATGTGCTTCTCACCAATGCTCCTGCTGATTGAAAACTAAACCTGTTTAGTTTCCCAGAGCGTACTCCAATAACTTTGGCCGAAGTGATGGAAGCTCCCCTGGGATGCATCAATACCTGCCCTCTTGAGAAAGTGATGTCAAACCCCTTCTCCTCCATAGCAGACACTGTAATCAAGTTCTTCCTCATCCCCAGAACATACAAAACATCCATGACCTTCAAAGGAGGCAAAGAATCCCTCTCAAAGGTCACAATCCCCACACCAACAACTCTCACAGTGCGGTCATCTCCTAGTTTAATCTCAATATCAAGTGCCCTCTCTGCAAGCTCTGAAAAGAACTCCCGTGCACCTGTCATATGGCGGGAAGCCCTGTTGTCTATGTACTACATATCGGATGATGTACTCCTACTAGATGTAGAAGTAATAAATGCAAAGTCCCTGTCAAACTGTGAAGAAAACTGCTCCACCTCTACTGAAGCTGCAGTGCTCTTCTTCCCCTTGTTTTTCCTCTCAGGACACATAGCAACATAGTGTCCCAACATTATTTTTGAGTCAAAAAGATAATTTGTCACCTCCACACCAAGTTGGCCCTGTTCCCAAGAAGTCGGCCTACATGAGGGCAAGTCGACCCAACAGAAAGGCTATATAAGGAGAGGTAATTCGACCTATTTCACTCACTCACTCAACAAGTTCGATCTACAAGACAGAGAAGCAGAAAAAGAGAGCGAAGAAGTTGGAGAAGGGCGAAGTTTGTTGGGAAAACCTAAATCGAGTTTTGGGCTACCTTTCTCTCACACGTGCGAAGTTTTCTACGCAGTTACTAGGGCCGAAAATTTGTGTCTACTGCAAGTCTGAAATGCTGACACTGGGGGTCGAAGTTCTGCTGTTGGGGGGCTGAATTTCTGGACTGAAGCTGATGCTGGGAAGCTGTCACTTGGAGTATTTTTTCAAGATCATCTGTTGCAGGGAAGGGTTGACTTGGTGGTTGGAGGAGATCTTTGTCTAGGTCTAAGAAGTTTGGAAGTGTCTTATCTTGATTTGAATCCACTGAAGGATGAGTTTGTGACTGGGTTTTCCGTTTATAGGGGTTTTTCCCTTGTTGAGCGCCTACATCTTGTGTCTCTTGTTCTTGTGATCTTCATACCTGTATAATTTGGTAATTGCTTGACGAAAGATAAACTAATTAAGAAGTAAAAGAAGGCAACACAATTCACAAGTAATTATCAAGAAAGAGGAATCAAACCCTAAATCCTACTAGCATTGATTTCTCAACATGGTATCAGAGCCAAGTTCGAAGAATGTTGGAGATCAGTTTGTTGGCTTGGAAGAAAAGGTTACTCCCTCTATGGCAAGTTACTTGAAGATAGGATTCAATATCATAAGAACTGCAGGAAGCTGGATTGGAAGGATCATCTACAACCTATTTACGAAAGTGAAGATTGAAGGATTCTTGGCTGCACTTACAGGGACTCTTGATGATGACAATGCATGGATCATTGATCATACTCTATCGAAGGAACCATCATCTCATGCAGTGGAGCTAAGAGACGACAACATTTATGCAGTGAAGGGCCTTGGATCTACATCATTGAAGTTGGAAAATGGAGCAAAGCTACACCTCAACAATATACTCTATGTTCCAAGTTTGAAAAAGAATTTACTTTCAATTTCTTGTTTAGAAGATAAAGGGGATAGGGTTTCCTTTGTAGATGGTAAAGTTCTCATTTGGGGAAAAGATTCAAGCATTGATAAGACAAAAGTTATTGGAGTTCGTGAAGGAAGGATATATAGAGTTATAACACCATCTGAAGCCCTACTTCACATGGAGATCATTCCTATTGAATTATGACATAGAAGATATGGGCATATTGATTACAAGATAATATTCTCTCTTAGTCAAATGGTAAATGGCATCCCCAACATCAAGGAAGATCGTGAAGGAGTATGTAAAGGATGTGCTTTGGGAAAGAATACAAGAAAACCTTTTACAAGTAGTGACAAAAGGTCTAAAGAAATATTAGACCTCATTCATTCTGATGCGTGTGGGCCAATTTATAACAAATCTCTTGGAGGCCATCTTTATTATATGACCTTCATTGATGATCATTCTAGAAAGACATGGCTCTACCTTCTCAATACAAAGGACGAAGTGTTTGAAAAGTTCAGAGTTTAGATCTGAAGTGGAGACCTTAACCGAAAGAAAGATAAAGACTTTGAGGTCCGACAATGGTGGGGAATACACTTCAAAAGAACTAATTTCATATGGTAAAGAAGCAAGTATTAACAGGGAGCTCATTTTTCCCTACAATCCCGAGCATAATGGAGTTGCAGAAAGGAAAAATAGAACAATTGAAGAGTGTATACGAACTATGATATTTGATCAAGATCTACCCAAGTTTCTATGGGGAGAAGCAACAATGACAACAATATATATACAAAATAGAAGTCCTCATAGAATCCTTGAGAATATGATACCTGAAGAAGCATTCACAGTGAAGAAGCCATGTGTGGACCATCTCCGAAATTTTGGGTGTCCCGCATACATCCATGTTCCAAAGGATAAGCGAAAGAAATTAGATTCTACAAGCATTAAAGTGATCTTCGTTGGATACAATGTTTCTTCAAAAGCATATAGAATCTACATCAAGGAAGGAAGACATTGAAGTGAGTAGGGATGTTATATTCGATGAAAATCATGCCTACAAACGATCCAATGATATTCCATCGATTCTGATGACAAAAATATAACACTATTTGAAGAAGAAGAGCATCATGATAAGACAACTACAAACAAAGAAGAAGAAGGAGGACCAAGTGAGTCTATTCAACCTATAATTATTCCCGAAACAAGGAAGAGGCCAAATTCGTTAAAAGCTACACTTGAAGATGTTGAATGACATAGAGCTACTAAAGGAACTTTTAGAGAAAGCAAAAGACCAAAGAGATATTCAGGATATGCAACATATATGACAAAATTGATAGAAGCTGAACCAACTACATTTGAAGAATGGAAGAAGGCGATGCAAGAAGAATGTCAATCCATCATGAAGAATGAGGCTTGGGAAATCGTTCCTAGACCAAGTGACAAGTCGGTCGTCACCTCAAAATGGATTTACAAAATCAAACATGCTATTGATGGAAGCATAGACAAATACAAAGCTAGATTCGTTGCAAGGGGTTTCTCACAAAAGGAAGGCATAGACTATGAAGAAACCTTTGCTCCTACTGCCAGGTATACTACTATAAGATCTTTGGTTTTGATAGCTACTACTATGGGATGGAATATTCATCAAATGGATGTGAAAACAACATTTCTAAGTGGGACCATTGATGAAGAAGTATACATTGAGCAACCGAAAGTTTTCGAAATCAATAACATAGATACACATGTTTGCAGACTCAAGAAAAACCTATATGGCTTGAAGCAAGCTCCTAGAGCATGGTGTGCAAGAATGGATGCATGTCTCTTAAGAATTGGGTTTGTCAAAAGTTCTGCTTATGCAAATCTCTACATCAAGGTGGTGAAGAATGAACCAGTCATTAAACTACTATATGTGGGTGATCTGTTTATTACAAGTGTGGAGCGCGGAATACAAGAATGCAAAAAAATGATGGAAGCCAAATTCGAAATGAAAGATCTGGGACTTATCCACTATTACTTGGGTTTGGAAGTCTGGTAGAAATTGGTAGAGATATATTTGGGTCAAGGTAAGTACATAATTGAGATATTGCAAAGATTCAATATGATGGATTCCAAGCGCATGACTACTCCCATGATCACTAATCTCAAGAAGTTGAGATGCTCCGACTCTAGTCTCGTTGATCTACTAGCTATCAAAAGTTGGTTGGCTCTCTGATGTACCTGGTAAATACGAGACATAATATATATGTTTTTCCGTAAATGTTCTTAGTTAATTTGAGTTGGAGCCCAGTCATGACCATTGGATAACTGCCAAGAATATTTTGAGATATCTATGTGGCACTGTACATCACTGCCTAAAGTATGATGGAAAGGAAGTTAAGTTAACATGTTTTACCGATTCCGATTGGGGTGGCAGTGAGACTGATGGAAGAAGCACTACCGATGGATGTTTCAGTTTGGGATTTGCGATAATTTCATGGATGAGAAGAAACCAAGACCGTGTTGCGTTAAGTAGTGCTGAAGTAGAATATGTTGCTGCATGTGAAGTAGGAAAGGAAGTTGTTTAGTTGAGGAAAATTTTGTCAGATTTGTTTGGAAAGCCTCCGGATCCTATTGTGATAAATTGTGATAATCAAAGTGGCATTAAGATGTTTGAAGATCCTGTATTCCACTCAAGGATGAAGCATATCAACAACAAGTACCACTACATTAGGAGCTTGGTACAAGATGGGGTCGTAAAGCTATAGTATATTCCGATAGATGAACAAGTAGTTGATTTGTTGACGAAGTCTCTTCCGAATAAGAAGTTTAAATATTTTAGAAGCATGCTTGGGTTAGTTGATATCACATATTTGATTGATAAGGAGAGATGAAGCATCTAATGGTAAGATGCTTGGGCGGACATCTAGCCGGCCTATGTGTTGATGTCTAGATTCCGAAGAGGGAGGGTGGCGTTGGTCATGGAGCTCCGACCTTGGATACACACATAGATCCCTTGGTTGTGGTAGAGCTTAAAAGCCTGATGGTACCTAGAGTTGGCTAAAGCTTGAGTCCCCTTAGTCCCACTTGGATAGATTACCCTAGTCAGGTATCTAGTCCGAAGGCACTGATTGTGCTAGAACTCTTCGTAGTTCATTTCATTTTGAAAATCTTCCATGTAATATTATATGTATATAATTATGAATACCTCCCTAGTTAAGAGGGAGTGTTGAAGAATGTAACTAGCTTCGGTTTTCATAATTGTACTTATCAAAAAGAAAATTTATTATTAAAGAAAATGAATTATTAGAGCATGGGTATCATGCTTGAGTCAAGGTTTTCTAGGTCAATGCTTCCATTGAAGGCTTCAGGTTTTCTAGGTCAAAGCCTACATTGAAGGCTTCTAGGTTTTGTCTTGAGTCATTACAGTCAGTCATTTTTATTAGACCCTTATTGGGCTTTTGTATCATGTAAAAAGAATTATTTTTGAGTCAAAAAGATAATTTGTCACCTCCACACCAAGTCAACCCTATCCCCAAGAAGTTGGCCTACATGAGGGAAATTTGACCTAGTAGAAAGGCTATATAAGGAGGGGCAATTCGACCTATTTCACTCACTCACTCAACAAGTTTGCTCTACAAGACAAAGAAGCAGAAAAAAAGAGTTAAGAAGCTGGAGAAGGACGAAGTTTGCTGGGAAAACCTAAATCGAGTTTTGGGCTACCTTTCTCTCACACATGTGAAGTTTTCTGCGTAGTTACTGGGGCCAAAAATCATTGTCTACTGCAGGTCCAAAATCCTGAAGCTGGGGGTTGAATTTATGTTGTTGGGGGGCCGAAATTTTGGACTGAAGCTGTTGTTGGGAAGCTATCATTTGGAGTATTTTGTCAAGATTGTTGGACACCTAATCCGCGAAGGGTTAAGGTGTGGGAAATGGACAGCCAAAGGAAGTCCAAGAGACTTTGGAATGTGGAATCCAAGGGTCACCTAATGTACTATAAATGTATATCATTGTGAATAATAAATTAACTCACACTTATCTTTCCCTATGTTATCTTTTTTTGCCTATTCCCACCTAATCTATTTGCTGAGTTTAACATGGTATCAGAGCTGTTCCTTCTTGCCCTGCTGAAATTTGATTGTGCAGAACCGTCCCTGCAACATCTGCGCTCTCCAATTTGAGCCATATGCTTGACATACTCTCTGTCATTACTGCAACATCTGCGCTCTCCAATTTGAGCCATATTCCTGAGATACTCCATATACATTTCTATGCGTTGTACTCCATATACGTTTTTGATCCGTCAACCAATCTACCTTCCTCCTGGTATTGATGAAAATCACACTTTGTATGATTGCCAAAATTTCATACAAATCACATAGTGTATCAAGCTTCCAATCCGCTCGCTCTACATTAACATAGAATTGTTTGATACCCTCCAACGTAAGCTCATCTCTTTTCACAAGAATTTTGACCAGATTAGTCATGAACTCGTAATCTCCAAGGCCTCATGAGGCATTACGACAGAGAAAACACCAACTTGGAGATTTGCAGTTAGCAATTGAAAGATATCATATATCTGATCCTTAAATCCTCGTGATAGCATTTCATTTGCTTCATCAAGCACAAACATTTTGATTGAATCTAGACACAAGGCACGCCACCGTAGCATGTCATAGACTCTACCTTGTGTTCCCACAACAACATGAACACCAGCTTGGAGTATACGGAGGTCCTCCTGGATGCTTGTCGTTTAATACACCGCTCTAGGTCATTAATGCACCTACAGGTTGGTTATTATCACACCTACAGGTAGGATACTACACCGCTCCAGGTCAGTTAATACACCTCTCCACTTCTCCTCAGCTCTGCGTTCGGTCTCTCGGCACTATATACAATGACTGCTCCACGCTCCATATACACGCACCTCCTCATACTCTTATGCCTAACCCAAGGGCACAAGTTTTCGCGTGCTCTACTGCACTCTCCCATATCTTGTTCGACATACTACTTCTAAGGATGTTTCATAATTTTTGAGGATCTCGAACCACAAGCCTCATAAAATCTTGGACCGTAAAAACCCCAGCTTTATTAAGTTTCTTGTGAAACACTCCATCTTTGCCAATTTTGTCTAATCTCCAAACATCAACATGTAAAGCTAGTGGATAATGTTTCTTGTATAGTTCCACTCTATGATCTTTTACAATGAAAGCTTCTGTCTTAGCCTCATGAATATGCATGCCTTCACAGTAACCTGATGCAAACTTTTCTCCAAGTCTAAACTTCCTGCTCCTTATCCAACTTGAATTGTCTGTAAACATCAATTCCCCATCTGTACCAACACCTTCCTTCAATGTAACTTGCAACTCTCTTGTCAATAGAGGCCTCTTCCCCTCACGTTCACACACTTTATGACTTTCAAAATCTTCCTGTGTCCAATCCTTGTCATCTTCATTGTTGAAGTCTCCTTCCAATATCGTAATATCTAATTTTGCAGATGCCTCGGGTCCTGACGTAACACCCACCCTTGTGTCTGCATCTAGGAGCACAACAAGAATAGCAGCACCCTGTTTTGGTGCGAGTATGAACCCTGAGAAAACAAGAAACGTAAATCACCGGAGTTTGGACCCAAATTTTGGGTAATGATTTTCTTTCCTTTTCGCTGCAACTGAATGACATTCATTTTTTTTCCTGGTTCTCTGCGACTCAAAATGCTAATTTTCTCCTTATTCAAAATGCTAATCACCAGAGTTTGGACCCAATAATCTGAAGGCAGAAGATCCAAGTTGATAAAACTTGGATAAACTAGCGCTAATAGAGAAGTATATGGATGCGGAAAGTAAAGTTGTATTGGAAATTAAAAGCATTCTTTAGCCTACCTTAAGAATTATTGCACATTGTTGTTTATTTGGTGCACTTGCTATGGCTCAAATTGAAAAATTATTAGAGTTATTGAGAAATCTAATTGTGTCTACTACTGAAGGCACGGTGATAGTCAACAAAAATACTCTTTATGATATTAAAACCTGTCTGCAGTATACACAAGAGAAGATTGATTTTTTGCATCTTGAATCTCAGCTACAACAAGAGGAGTTACAACAAAAAAGGTGTCATTCTGAAATTGTTTTTGTTCTGAACACTGAGACAAACTCCCATCAACAACAAGATATTGGTCAGATCACTGAACCTAGTATAAGAGCAGATTTGTATGCAGATGCAGAAGCTCATGCTTCACCTCCCAAGCCCATCATCAAACCTTGGGAAGAGCTTGTCCATAACAAGCACAAAACAGGTCTTGGATATGACAAGGAGGTGTCCTTTCATATTCCAGACTATTCCAAGCCTATCCAGTTTAAGAGTGTTGGATTTCTTTATGACAATTCACCTTCAGTTATTTCAGATTCTGCTCCTCTTCCACAACAGATTATGAAATGCCAACACTGTGACCGAGTTGGCCATATGAAAGATCACTGTTTTGATCTTCACCCGTGCAAGCACTGTGGTTGGCACACTCATTCTTCATACAGATGCTTCAAAAACAAGCCTCCTGCAAGAACAAAGATTCAACTTGGATGGATCGCTTCTTGGCAATGGGCATCAACAGCCAAGAAGATGTTTTAGTCATATGTCATAACTTGTTCTAGAGTTACTTTAATCTTCTAGGGCCCAAATAACAATCACATGAAAGTAAGATGCTAATAGAACATATCGATAGATCGATGGAAGACAAGCCAATAAAAACAGAGATGAAGAATGGTGGCATTACGACGATCAACAGAATGCTTCAACCAGCCAAGACTTCATAAGGTCAGCCTCCCACATGTGTCACACAACCCCAAGACGTCTCATCAAGAATGCTCCACAAAGACGCTGCACCAAGAAGCCCTAAATGCAGAATCGAGAATGCTGCTCCATCACCATCCAAGAAAGAAGAAAAATGCCTCCACAAAATGTGTGTCCCAAATGAACTCCAAGTCTCTCCAATATATAGGCATCTATGGGGGTGTGTGACACATCTCTTATGCATGTGGGATAAATCAGGCCGACCTTGCACATGTGGAATAAATTCAAAATACATGTTTTGCTCATCTGATCAAGGTGATCTTTAAATCGATCTTGCACCTCTCCGAAAGAGGAAGCCAATAAAAATATTGGCGTCGTCATTTGAGCATCACAACATGGAGTTTGGACCTAGTTTCCCAAAACTAACACTCCCTCTCAACTAGGGAGAACTCCATCCACCAGTGCCATCCAAACATCGTGCGTCATCCTGCCGTAACTTGCTTCGCTGGCTTCTTTATTTCAAAACAAAAAGTGAGTCACAAAGACATCACTCTCGGCTAACCTGAAGTTAGCTCAGAGGTTCAAAACCTCTATAGGACTCAAAGGAGTCACATACCAACCCGAAGTTGGTTTAACTGACCCGAAGTCAGTTGGAGGTTCAAAACCTCACTAGACTTGATCCCAGATCAAGTGGTTGGACACATGCCATCCTAGACATAGAGAGTACGACAATATTTGATGCATCCATTGGTCTTGCTATGGCCTCTATTCACATTTCCCACCTCATTGGCCAAATGAGAGGTACTTCCCATGAGTCCGAAACTCCATGGGTAGGATGCATACGGGGCACAAATCAGAGAGAGGTAAACCAACTCAATATCATCACAGTAGGGCGGAAGCATACCAACAAGTTTCAAAACCTCTATAGGACTCAAAGGAGTCACATACCAACCCGAAGTCAGTTGGAGGTTCAAAACCTCACTAGACTTGATCCCAGATCAAGTGGTTGGACACATACCATCCTAGACATAGAGAGTACGACAATATTCGATGCGTCCAGTGGTCTTGCTATGGTCTCTATTCACATTTCCCACCTCATTGGCCAAATGAGAGGTACTTCCCATGAGTCCGAAACTCCATGGGTAGGATGCATACGGGGCACAAATCAGAGAGAGGTAAACCAACTCAATATCATCACGGTGGGGCGGAAGCATACCAACAAGTTTCGGCAAGCCTAGCCCTATGGTTTCTTATAGCACCAAGAAGCTATCCCCAAAGCCCCCCCTAGAGCTCCCACAGCTCATCGTCCAACATAACCCTCCAAATAGGGTCGTTCCACAATTCCAAGATTCTCACGGAAGGTTAGGAACATGACCTTCCCCAAGGGCTATGTGAGAATATCCGCAACCTGCTCATCAGTTCCTATATGATCGAGCCTTACGGCGCCTCGCTGTACCATATCCCAGATAAAATGGCACCAGACATCAACATGCTTGGATTGATCGTGGAACATGGGATTCTCTGACAAACGAATCCCCCTTTGGTTATCACAAAGGATAATGGTGGCATCTAGCACATGCTCGAACAACTCACTTAAGAGATTTCGTAACCAAGTGGCTTCACAACAGGCCATACACGCTGTAATGTATTCGGCCTTAGCGGTGCTCAAAGCTACCGACTTCTGCTTCCTGCTCGAAACAGACCCAAGTGTGAAGCAACATCCAAAGGTGCTCTTGCGATCCACCACACTGCCAGCCCAAGCAACATCAGTATATCCACGGAGTCTCAAACTCCCAGCAATGTATATTAGCCTATGGTCTACCGTGCCCCAGAGATATCTCAAGAGTTTCTTGGCACCAACCCAGTGAATGTTATGAGAATCAACCATGTTTTGACTCAAAGTCTTCACTTCACAACATACGTCCGGACAGATGTTCCCTAAGAACATCAGGGCCCCTACGAGTTGTCGATACTCAGTAGGATTTGCTAGCACAGGCCCAGCTGAGTTCCATCAGTGTCGACACGGACTTACGGTCCATCATTACAAAATTTTTCAGCAACTTCACAATATATTTTCATTGAGAGAGGAAAACCTTGCCAGGTCTCGCCAAATCTCTAGGCATAGAAAGTAATGCATCAGTCCTAGGTCCTTCATCTCGAACTCTGAAGCGATCTCCCTCTTACAGTGATGAATGAGAGGGTCAACATTACTTCGAGTGAAGCCCAACTTCATCAAGTAGCTATCTATCCTCTCATACCAAGCCCTGGGGGCTTGCTTCAACCCATAAAGGGCTTTCTTCAACCTGCATGCATGAGAGTCTCTATTTTGGACTTCGAACCCCAGAGGTTGCTCCTCATGCACCTCTTCCTATCTCGAACCATGCAGAAAAAGCGGTCTTCACATCCATCTGATGTAGACTCCATCTTTGCGTAGCAACAAGGGCAATAATAGATCAGATGGTGGTATATCGGACCACAAGTGCAAGTATACCTCTTCCTATCTCGAACCATGCAGAAAAAGTGGTCTTCACATCCATCTGATGTAGACTCCATCTTTGCGTAGCAACAAGGGCAATAATAGATCGGATGGTGGTATATCGGACCACAGGTGCAAGTATATCATCATAGTGTATGCCTTCCTTTAGAGAGAAGCTTCGGGCAACAAATCTTGCCTTGTACTTTTTAGCACTCCCATCAGACCCATGCTTGATTTTATAGACCATTTCGAGGTGACAACAACTTTGTCCTCAGGTCACGGGACCATATCCCAGACATCATCCTTCATACTGGACTCGTACTCTTTGTGTATAGCATCTTTCCAGACTTGATGCTTTACAACTTCTTCAAATGATCCAGGCTCGTATTGTACTCATGGATGCTAGATACCCTTGGTTTCTATTCGGCTTCTTGCTTTACACGGAATGTCCCTCTTTTGGGGCCATTTGTCTCTTGGCATTCTTGATAGAATCTCGGAGCCATGAGGGTCTTCTCTCCGTTCTTACAGCAGCGGCATTTGCTCATGAGCATATACGGTTGAGGTCTCCCTCTTAATGCCAACTCCCCTCTCCTTTTGTCTGCCCTCTTACAGTAGATTTCCAAAGCACTGTAAGTATTAACTCAGCAAGTCTGCCCAGCACCTCGGTCACTTGAAACAACCTTCACAGATTTGTTTTGATCCTAAACCAGTCCCTCAACAAATCTGCTGTCACTTACAATTCCTCGGTCTCCAACACAAACCTCTACACGTTGTAGGTTAGGGCACGAAACAGCCCTAAATCTGCCCACACTATCACTCGCTATGGTGGTATGGCCTGCGGCCTACCACACAGCCTTGTTGTATTGTTCAATTTTCTGAATTCATTTACAAGTGTTGTGAGAGGTTTCAAATATCCCATTGTTCAACAATCAAAGATATGATGCTTATGTAACCAATTTGGCCCCTTCCAAGTTTTGTCAAACATTTCATGTGCAAACTGTTGTGGATGTAAGTTCATTTGATTTGGGTTTGAATTTCCAAATACAGCAGCACAAATAAAATACCATAGTTTAAACCCAGAATTTAATCAATCAGTTGGAGTGACAGTCACCATGAGACCACTAAAATTTATTAATGCAACCCATGTTCAACTCAGAAATAATGCCCAACAATTCCTTGGCATATCCTAGTGATAAATTCTTTTCTCACAACACATCACACAGGCATCAACAACTTAATCTGCTCAGCAACAACCTGTTAACAGTGGCTCATACACATACATAATGGCAACAATATAACTCCCTTCTCGTCTCTCGGGAGCTTAACTTCAGAATGCCAGAAATTTAGCTCCAACAAAGTTGACAAGTCTTCATATTTGGATTCCAATCTAATAATGAACACAGTTGAGATGGCCCCACATGAATCTGCCTGTACCTTGTCAATAATCCCGAGTGACTATACTTATATCTCCAGCAAATTCTAGATAAAGGAGGTCCTCAAGATATATAGCACTTAGATATGCTGATTCCATTATTGCATTGTTAGATCAGCAATGTACTTTAGATAATTTTAATGAGCAGTGAACCAATATATGCAGCCTGACCATAAATCAACTTAGAGTCTTTGTATCAAGATATACCCCAGTGTCCCCGTGCGTAGTCTATATCAGGATCAACAAATGCTCCATTTTAGCAGATTTTAATGCTTAGGAATAAAGCTAGATCTTACATTTTAAAAATCACCTCTTTCATTGGTAAATGGGAGGATCATCATCTGATGGACAGGATCATCATCTGATGGACAGACATCATCAAAACATTACATCTCCCTCGGAATCCTTGCTTTAGGAGATCATCAAGCCTTTTCCAGTCTGCACTCCATCTTTGATACGAGACTTCATCATGCTGCAAGGAGGTGCTGTGACAAGAAGTCTTTATGAATACTTTTGAAGGTGAAACTGTAAAACCATCCTTGCTGATAACTGCTGCATAGATACCTACAGCAGCCTGCCAGAATAATGGGATGCTGGAGTTAATTCTGAATCAATACCTTTGATGCCATTCAATACAACAACTGCAATCTTCTTTCTTGTGGAAAGGAGTCACTATACTTTTGTATTGTGGGCAATAATTATAAAGCAGGTGCTAATACAACTGATACACATTCAAAAGTCTGCAAATTAAACATTCTTACTGTCATCCTGTTAAAATCTACACCACCATGTGCTCCTGAAACCTCTGATTGACATGGTGATATCATATGCATATGCCAGTTTCCCACCGATGCTTCCATTCCAATGTTTGAAAATTGTGGGTGGCCATTCAAGCCAGTCCATCTTACATTTCCACTCTGCTTGTGGGATTGGGCAGCAGAGGTCGCAGACATCTTCCTATTTGACTCACACATTTGTAAGCTATTTGGAAAACCCATTGACCACAGTCCTGATGCATCCACAATTTTACCCTCTTGGTCCTGAAACTGTTTTCTTGAAAGCTTTGGCTGTTGGCCATCTTCCAGGATACTATTTGTTAATGAACCACAAAATTTTTGCACTTCCTCCACAGGTTGAAAACTTGAGAAAATAGTGAGTCGTGCCTAATTGGCGGCATCCAATTTTCGAAGACCAGCCTTCTTTGACAGCCCATACCTTCTACTTTGACATCATCCTGTTTTGATCCCCATGCAACCATCTTTTGACCACTCTCCATCTCACTGTCACCCAAAGATCCGCCCAAGGTAGATATGCCCAAACCGATCCAAAACAGATCCTCTAAACTAGGATCCAACACTTGCAAACATTCATTAAAACACGTACCTCTGTCCACTGTTTGAAAGCTGCTCCACCGCTAGAAACTAGGGCATCATGACAGTCCCCTTTTCAGCCTTTATTCCTGCCCAGAATTGCCCCTAAAGACTGCAGCTATCCTTTAGGGAAGGGATCTCCCTCCACACTGCAATGTATGGGCAGTTTCTAGCCCTAAACATGGACTGTTCTTCCTGTTATGACAGTGTCTCCCTTTCAGCCCTTCAAACAGTTTGCGGCAGCCTAGTTTGAGGGTTGTCTTGCCCCAAACGAGCCCTCAAACAGACCTCCCCTCCTGTGGCCCTCCAGCAAGGTACTGCAGCTGTCCTTCAGCAATTCGGTGCTCCTGAAATGACATCAAAACAGGCCCTCTCACCCACGCTAGTCCAAACTTCCTTGCTGCGGCCTAGAACAGAAAATACCTCTGTCCACCTAGCTCTTGTGAGGCAAGTGTTGCACACAATGGATCTTTCTCAATAGATCGGTGATTGCTCTCAACACAAGTTGGGCTTTGTCTTCACCTTAGCTCTGATACCATGTTAAAATCTGAAGATGTTCTATGCTAGATGCAAATTTACTTTAATCTTCTAGGGCCCAAATAACAATCACATGAAAGTAAGATGCTGATAGAACATACCGATAGATCGATGGAAGACAAGCCAATAAAAACAGAGATGAAGAATGGTGGCGTTACGGCGATCAGCATGATACTTCAACCAGCAAAGACTTCATAAGCTCAGCCTCCCACATGTGTCACACAACCCCAAGACATCTCATCAAGAATGCTCCACCAAGACGCTGCACCAAGAAGCCCTAAACACAGAATCAAGAATGCTGCTCCATCACCATCCAAGAAAGAAGAAAAATGTGTCCAAAAAATGTGTGTATCAAATGAACTCCAAGTCTCTCCAATATATATGCATCTGTGGGGGTGTGTGACACATCTTTTATGCATGTGGGATAAATCAGGCCAACTTTGCACATGTGGAATAAATTCAAAATACATGTTCTGCTCATCCGATCAAGATGATCTTTAGATCGATCTTGCACCTCTCCGAAAGAGGAATCCAATAAAAATATTGGCATCGTCATCTGAGCATCACAACATGGAGTTTGGACTTAGTTGCCCAAAATTAACAATATTGAATAGTCTTGTAGTTGAGTTTTCGCCATCATCTCACCTTGTATCTGGCAGGGGGGAGAAATGATGGTCATCTACAAGCTGCTTCAAAGCCACATCAAGCAAGCTTGAGCCACAACCTGCCATTCGAGATTCAGAGTTGTAGCCAGAGACATAACAGTTCAAGCGAGCCTGCCCCACAATCTGTCATTCCAGATTTAGAGTTGTAGCCATAGACACAAATGCCCATGAGCATGCCTTTGGTTGGTGGTTAGCCTTAAACCATCTATGTGAGGTTGATATTCTTCCTCTTAAAAGAATTCGGGACAGTTCCTCTAGCAGAAGACTTCAGCTTCTTGCCAGTTTTGGTAGAGTTTCAAGAAATGCATTAAACTTTCAAGAGTTGGTGGTCATCCTTAAACCATCGCAGGTTGTAGACCTCCCTTCTTTCAGGTTGAAGGTCTCCCTCTTCAAAATATGAGGAGCACTTCCTCTAGCAAAAGATCTCAGCTTCATGCCAGATTTGGAAGAGTTCCGGGAATTACACTAAGCGTTTCAGTGTTGGTGGTCGTCCTTCAACCACCTCTTTATGCCAACAGTTTAGAGAGCTCATTCAACCTAGTGCTGCCATGCATACTTTGCCATTTTGTATTACAACTCTCTTCTTGGACTCACACATACCCCTTTAGATTAAGGGGGAAATGTTGGACACCTAATTCGCTAAGGGTTAAGGTGTGGGAAATGGACAGCCAAAGGAAGTCCAAGAGACCTTGGAATGTGGAATCCAAGGGTCACCTAATGTATTATAAATGTATATCATTATGAATTAGAAATCACGCTTATCTTTCCCTATGTTATCTTTTTCTGCCTATTCCTGCCTAGTCTATTCACTGAGTTTAACAAAGATCATTTGTTGCAGGGAAGGGCTGACTTGGTGGTTGGAGGAGATGTTTGTTTAGGTCTAAGAAGTCTGGAAGTGTCTCACCTTGATTTGAATCTACTAAAGAAAGAGCTTGTGACTGGATTTTCCCCTTATAGGGGTTTTGCCTTGGTTGAGTGCCTACATCTTGTGTCTCTTGTTCTTGTGATCTTCACACATACAATTTGGTCGTTGCTTGATGAAAGATAAACTAATTAAAAAGTAAAAGAAGCCAACATAATTCACAAGTAATTATCTACGTTGCACAGGTTCCTGCACCCGGGGGTGGGGTTCCCGAACCTGCACCCAAGTACCGGATTCGGGTACGGGTTCTTCTCAGAAGCACCCAAACGAACTGGGTTCTTCAAAAAAAAAATTTCGGGTTCTTGGGTTCTTTTGGTATGAAGAACCCATCGTTTGGGTACTTAGAACCCGAATTTCGGGTTCTTGAGGGTTCTTCATGAACAATTTTTTCAAATATATAATTTTTTTTAAATGATTAAAAATTAAAAAATTTAATTAAATTTTAATAAATATTAAAAATAAATTATAATTTAATAAAATAGAGTTTTTCTTGTCTTAAATTCTCCACCACCTTCATTCCGCACGCTGCTTCCCATTCTTTCTCACCGCCCAACATTCCACTGCCCGCAAACGCAACATTCTCTGCTATCGAACCATTTTCCTCATCCCTCTTACGCCGTCGTAGCATCATTAACCCTGCAAATAAACGCACTCAGAAAACGAAGCAATCATCCCTCGAGCTCCATCCTTCTTCTGCTGTGGACGTTAACTTGCACAACAAAACGCACACAAAAAAAGAGTGTGGCTTTTGACCTGCATAGTTTCTCTGCTACCAAGCCTTCAGATTCTGCTTTGCGTCGACATCGGGCTCCTCCTCCCGTCGCCCAACCTGCAAACGAAACTCACGCAAATAAGAAATATCATATGTATGCGTTGATTTGTTTTGATCGGATTCATTTTGCGTGCATAAGGGTTTAGTATAGTTTAGGTTTAGATTTGTTAATTTTTAATTTTGTTAGTTTAGATTTAAATTTTAGTTTTTATTCATTCCGCTTTTGATAGCGTTAGTTTTAAAATAGTTTTATTTTATGATAGGTTTTAGATTTCGTTTTTTTTTTTTTAGTTTGACTCTTAGTTTTAGATATTTTGGTTTAGTTTTAGTTTAGAGTGTTAATTTGGATATAAAAATTTTGAAAAATAAAAAATTATAAAATATAAAATTCAAAAAATATTTTAAATTTTTGTTCTTAGAGTTTGTTTAGTCTTAATTTTCATTAAATTTATAATTTATAAATTTAATTTATAAAATATAGTATTATATATGATATATAAATTATAATTTATAATATATATAAATATAAAAATACCCAGACAAACCCACGCACCCTGTTTCAAAAAATGCCGTCCCTGTCCCCGCACCCGCACCTGCACCCACGTTTCCTGGCAACATAGGTAATTATCAAGAAAGAGGAACCAAACACTAAATCCTACTAGCATTGATTTCTCAACAAGACAATGGTCTCAAAGCCAAATTCCATGGGTTCAAGGATGGTAATAATGAGGGATGTCCACCTATTTTGGTGTATGGATGTAGGAGAGAGCAATCGTGGATACATGAGTTACCTTGACCTTTGTTTTCCCACCCTTCTTCATTTACTTTTTGCCTTTTCTTGATTTTTCTTTGTATTATTGCTCAGGGCTTTAGGAGATGAGAGTATGTTGTGTATGATATAAGTAGTTATTACCTCCTTATGGTGGGGTGGTTCATCGCCCATCGGGGTTGGGACGTGCATGCATTCCTGAATGATGTGGGAGTACTCATGGGGCCCTAAGAACCAGGGTGATGACCATAATGAAGGGGTAGAGCTCATGTTTGGCTTTTTCCCGCTTGCTATTTTAATGTCTTGACCATCTTTTGCGTTTTATAATATCCTTTTCTTTTGTTTCTTGCTTGTGGCCATGATATGCTTTTAACATTCTTTTAGCTGCATCAACCTTCGGAGCAACATTTCCAGGCCCGACCCAAACATGTGGACACGGGGAGGGGGTGTAGCAGTGCCTTGTGGATCTAGTGGTCATGTGGACCTAGAGAGGGAAGATGATGAAATGGGGTTTGTAATGTGTGGAGGGGAGTGAAAAATGTGAAATGGGGAAACGAGACCATGCTACCAAAATCAAACTTTCCCAAGTAATGTCCTTTTTGAAGTCATAGGCCAATAGGGGAGATCCCACAAGATAAGGATTGCGGATTAACCCCCCATTTAAGGTAAGAGAACAAAACTACAATCAAAACCCTTCCTTTTTCCAAGTCACCCAATAATCCATGCCCAAAGTGTTAAAGGAAAAACAAGCATAAGCATCCGATTGCATAATGAAAAACATACCTTTAGGATTGGATTTCCCACCTTCTAACATATGCTCTCGACAGAGGGGCGAGGGGACATATGACTGGCTCAGGGAGTGGAGATCAGATGACAGGATATATCGACTACACTAGTGGTTGTTAGGGGCTGCTAGTTGCTGGTTGAAGACAAGACTAGGAGAAAATTTCTCCTATAGGATCACCCAATTTTGGTGGGTAACAAGGCCCAAAATTACTCATTTAGAGGGTGGCCTTTGGGGATTCACCATGTGCCAGGTTCCAACTAGAATGATGGTGAACCAAGACTAGTTTGTATACCATGTGTCACATAGACCAAAATATAGTGACTAGTCCATGCTAATGACGTGCCATGTGTCAGGAGTCCCGACCATAATTATGGAAACCTATTGATGTTGTTGATCCATCACATTTAATAGATATGCTTGACCAATGTTATGGTAGTTTGTTGATTCTATTATCGTACCACGAGTCAAATTTATTTGGCCATAATTATGGTAGTCGATTGATGATGATTTGTTACAAGTTATAACAATTTCTTAGAGAAATTTGTTCACAAGAAGAACAACTGTCTAGTCATTATGAATACCTCCCTAGCTAAGAGAGTGTTGATTTTATGTAGCTATGGTTGGTCTTCATAATTATATTTTTGTAGCTATGGTTGGTCCTTGAGGCGTGAAATATTTTCATCCTTTTCCATTACTTTCTTGTAATGCATATCCGCAAGATCTTTATATTCCTGTTGTAATGCTTTCTTGTTTTGCCGAAGTTTGGTTATTTTGTCTTTCTCTTGATCTTCCGGCTGCAATTTCTCAGTACATTGGATTACATTGCTTTGTAGGGGTGATTGTAGGCTTTCAACTTGTAATTTGGATTCCACTTTCTTCATTTCCTTATTAATATTTGCGTGTCTTCGCCCATATATTGCCATTAATTGTTCTATATCTCTTGCTAACGATTGTTTTTGTGCATCACTTAGATGTTCGACTAAAGTAAAAGTTTTGTAACATTTTGTGCAGACGACATTTTGATTTCTAAATGACCCTTAACAATTAGAATATCCTTATTAACAAAAATTACATCTTGAAAAGAAACCATGGTTCTCAACCATGGTTCGTTGCGCCATGCATCTTTACTTCGCTACTTTTAACTCCTTTAATTATTTACTTAAATATATATTATTAATGAATCGGAATCCTTATAATCATGTCTCAATCCTTTTTCTTTTAAAAGGGCGTTCAATTACTTTTTCACACCCATTTTTTTTAATAATACTTCTTTGGTTTGTAAAATACACTAAATATCAAATAGAATAATCCCTTTTAACTTTGAAAATATAATAATCTATTCTTTCCTTATATAATAATACTTCCTTTATACTTATTTTTAGATATACCCCTTGTACTTCTATTTCGTTCTATAACTTTTTATTTTTATTTTTAAATATCCCTCTTTTTTCTACTTTATAAAAGTATTTTTTTTCTATGGAAGTTCATATGGTTCCTTGCTTTAATAATTTATACTTTAAATTGATAAGAGAACATAATCTTTTTTTTTTTTAAATTTTGCGAATGTTGCGACTCTTAACAAGATAAACAAATATTCACTTTACTGTAATCTCTACTTTACATAACACCAAATTCGAAGGTCACCACGGATGTTCGAAAAGCCATAACCTATTCGCTTGTCGCTTTGTGATTATCAATAACCAGGACTAAAAAGGAGTGCTTGCTAAATCATAAGATTCGGTGTATCTGGCTTGCAGGTTGTTGGATATGCTATTGGTGTTATAAAGCAAGCACGAGGATTGATCCTGGGACCTCCTTAGATTAATCTAAAGAATTACCGACTCACCATTATCAAAAAAAAAAAAATGGTTGCGGACTAGGATTCAACAATATGGTTCAAGATAGATTAAGTATAGTAGCCGTAATCTTACATTGGATGAAAGCAATGGCTTGTTACAACAGTTGTCGTGTCTTTTTCTCTAGATGATGTGTTCTCCCCTGGCTATTCAGTGACATAAGTCATATGACATGATTTCGTGGATAGGAACAAGGCACGGTGAAGCAACAAGGCACGAGACTTCCAACTTGGAATTCTGCTGGTTGCTCAGGCGTCAATAGACAGAGGCTACAAGCAAGACGGTGGTGGTAGCGAGTGTATGGCAAAACAGAGTGGGGATTTGTATAGCAGTGGACGACCTAGTGGCTTGTGGCGACGATCGTGGACAACAGAGGGGGAATTGTTGAAATTTGGTTACCGGAGGACAGGTGGTTCCCTAAGGCTTTGATCTTTGGCCTAGGAAAAGTGTCCAAAAGAATTTATTTTTTCTCCTAATAAAGTTATAAAGTCAAATCTAATTTAAAAGTGATTTTAAGTGATAAAGTTACTAAAGTCTAATTTTAAAGTGACTTTAATAAAGTCAATGTAAAATTAGAAAGGAAAAGTGACTTTGGAAATAAATGACTAAGTGGGTCTTTATTAAAATGGGGTGAATTAAAAAATAGAAAGTGAGATTCTAATGAGCATTTAATTTCAACCCTAGATCTCAATCTATTTCAGCCATTGGATTTAGGGATTCCCCAAAAGTCACTTAGGTTTAGGTTAAAGGAGCAAAAGGAGGAAAAGGTCATTCATTCTTTCATGAGCAGATTGAGAGAGGAGGAGAGAAAGCTGAAGAGTAATTTCTGAGCAGAGGGAGAGCAGTAAAGGCAGCACAATAAATCCGTACAGCAAGAGGGCACACTTCCCAAGGCTGAAAATCCGTACAACAGAGTTTCATTGGCACATTAACCGAGGCAGAAAATCCGTACAACAGTTTGCATGGTTTTCGAGAGAGGGGCAACACTGTTTTCGAGGAGCTGGAATAGTAGCAAGGAGTACGGTTTTTTAGGTAGATTTTCTGGGCACGAAAATCGAGAAAGGGGGCTGCTGTCCTATCCGTACGGAATCCGTACAGTCTATACGGTCATTCCTGGCACGTTTTTCGAGGCAACAAAGACAACATTTAATGTTGTAATTTCTCTATAAATTTTCTGCTTGCTGTTTGGCACGGTTTTCAAGGTGGAGGGTGGCACGAAAATCGAGATAAGTTATTTTTCTGTTTGCTGTAATTTTCTGTGTATTACTGCTCACTGTAAAAGCATTTTTCAGAAATAAAAGAGAAGCTTTCAGATTGGTTTTCCCCAAGAGTTGTAGGGGGTTTTTCCAGGGTCATGTTGACCAAAAATCTGTGTTTAAATGTGTTGAATTGCTGTTTTGTATCTGCTGATTTTTATTTCTGTATTTTCTAGCATTCTGTAAATTTTCCAGAATTTGTGTTTTCTGCAAAAAATTATTTTCTAGTTTGTTAAATGTAAGGATATGGGAAAGGGCATTTAACTATTTGGAGAAATAAGGTGAAACTGAAAACCGGGGTGGAAAATAGGAAATTTCTATAGGAATTAGTTCAACAAACAATACCATGGTCGCCACTGTCACGGTGGCACAATAGATCGTGTAAAGGAGCGCTGGTACAGAACGCCGGTGGGAACATGACGATGAGAGAAGCAGTGGTCAGCATCAATTTTGTGTGGCGGGACTACAACTGCATATGACAGTGGGTGCAAAGGATTGTAGTGGATGCCGGTATTGACGACAACGTTCGCTAGATTTGTGGCCGACAATTTGAGTGGTGGCTGAGGTTTGTGCAAGGACCAGGTATGCTTGTTTGTTTGTTTTTTTTTAATGTTATTTTTTATATAATTTATTTTTTTAAATTCCAATATAACTTTTTTTTATAATCATTTTTTATTTAAATTTCTTTTTTTTTACTTTATATATTTTTGTTTGAATTTTTTTTTTTTTATTATTTATTTATTTATCTATTTTTATGTTTTATTTTTTATTTAAATTATTGTTCTCTCTTTTTATTTTTTTAATATATATATATATATATATATATATATATATATATATTTTTTTTTTAATGGTCAAGGGTTTGATGGAAAAATGGAGAACTTCCAACACTTGTGTAGTGAAACGCTTGGATTGCGACAGTAATGAAGTTGACGAAAAGTTGATGGCCAAAGGCCGGATCAGATTGACTCTGTGTAGCAGTTGAGTGGCCAAAAGATCAGACAACTCTGATACCAATGTAATGAACAAAGTTCATTATAGCAGGTTAAACACTCCAAAAGACTTGGAATATGTAGATCTCCATTGAAGACACACACACACACACACACACATATGAATGAGAATGATGTTACAAATGAAAGTGAGGGTCTGCTTATATACCCTAGGCAGGTATCCCTTTATGAACGGTCATGACACACCTCTTCATTAACTAATTACCAATTAATCATTATTTATGATGTGTTATTATTATTTATATTTACATTTTTTATATCTATATTTTATTCATAACACACATATATATAGATCCAATTATTTTCAAAATTAAAAACTAGTCACAACTCACTCCATCAACAATAATCATACACACTAGAAATTACAATATTCCATACATAAATGTGAAAAACTAGAAGTTAGTGTCCTACCTGTTATATGTTGGGTACTCGTATTCACGTGTTCTGGTGTCCCATGTCCCTGTGTCATGTGACTTGGATATTGTTCACTATGTCTTTTGCAAAGGAGAGGTGGATTGAGAGATGTGTTTCAAAAGCTTCTTGTCAGTCTTGATATCAAGGATATGATCCCCTTGTTAAGCATTGTGCTTGCGCATATATATTTGTATTCTCACTACAAAAGGAAACATTACAGTTGACTGGAATAATGAATACTTTTTCTTCTTCATGTTGCTCTTACTTGCTTAATTATAGTACGGCAGAATCCATGGCTCCCTAGGTATCATCTGTACTGTAACATTAGTTCCTTACCAGAATATAAGCTTATTCTCACTGTCACACTCAAGTAGATATAGACAGCAGAACTGTTCTCAAATTCACAAAACAGGTTTAAATCTCTGTTTTGGATATTATAAATGCAACCGTTTCTCTTATGTCAATTAGCTACTTCTGCTCTTTGGTTTTCTTTTCTTTTTGGGAGAATTATGATTTTATGTCGGCACTTACTCTTGTCATTTGATATTTGTCTCTAGAAACGAGCATTTTCCAGCGACTTTCATTTCTGGATAGATTCCTGTATGTGTGGATATTGGTTGACATGGTGCTAGCAGTAGCCATTGGGTACTTTGTGAAGCGAATCAAGGAAGCCTTTGAAGTGGCCGAAATTACTTCAGTGTCACTACCTATATGCATTGGTCTATGGGTTATGATGTACCCAGTTCTATGCAAGGTCCACTATGAACTTATTGGAAAAATGTTGAAAAGCAGGGAATTGGGTAGAAACTTAGTCTTGAGTGTGTGCATGAACTGGATAATAGGACCAGCCCTTATGACAGGTTTGGCGTGGGCAACACTGCCTGACCTCCCAGGCTATCGTGCTGGTGTTATTTTAGTGGGAATTGCAAGGTGCATTGCCATGGTCCTCATCTGGAATGAACTAGCAAAAGGAGATGGCCAACTTTGTGCTGTTCTTGTAGCTGTGAATTCTATTCTACAGATTATCTTTTTTACTCCTGTATCTCTTTTCTACCTGAAAGTAGTTTCTAGGGGGGATGAGCTACATGTTAACGCATGGGATGTTGGCAAAAGTGTGCTACTTTTTCTGGGAGTACCTCTTGCTGCAGGAATTATCACTAGATTTTCTTTGCGGCGTGCCTTTGGAAATGACTGGTACCAATTCAAATTTATACCTTTCATTGGGCCTTGGGCACTTATTGGACTTCTATATACAATATTTGTGATGTTTTCTATTCAAGCACATCACATAATTACTAACATTGGTGAGGTTTTTCGTGTTGCGGTCCCTCTAATACTGTACTTTGGAATAGTGTTCTTTTCATCCATTGCTTTTTGCAGATTTCTGAAAATCTCATATCCCCAGTCTGTTACACAGTCATTTACAGCATCCAGCAACAATTTTGAACTTGCAATAGCTGTTGCAGTAGGAAGCTTTGGGATTGACTCAGAGCAAGCCCTAGCTGCGACTATTGGACCTTTAATTGAGGTACCCGTATTACTGTTTTTTGTTTATGTCATACTTGCTCTTAAGACAAGGTGGTTTAAGTAAGTTGCATCTCGGCCTGGCAAGCTGTGTAGCAGCTAGAGTAGTTGACTCAAGGTGGTTCAGATAAGTTGTAACTCAGTCTTTTAAGCTTTGTATCTGTTGCAGTCAATGACTTGGTGGTATATAGGATTAGTTGTATATATGCTAAATGTAAATCATCTTCCATTTTGTACTGTACTTTATAATCCATATTGTACTAAGGGTTATTTATGACTACAATACTCTTCGATTCTTTTTGCTTTTTAAGGCATACTGAAACACCAGTCAAGCATTGGTTATTTGAAATTTAGCTTATTGTGTAAATTTGATTTAATTTCTCCTGCTGTTATATATATTTTCTTGCCATGTTACTCAACCACATTTTGAGGAGAGGTTGTCATCCATTAGAGGTTAATTGTAGTTACAAAGAAACCATGTCTCCTAAATGCAGAAGAAGAAATTGGATTTCAGATTGTTATTGTGCTTGCTGTATTGTTATCGTATTATTCATCCATGAGAACTGCATAAAGCATTTCATGCATTTGTGGTTAGTTGTTAATTTATGGAGTGATCATAGCTCATGACAGAGTTGAAGTAGAGATCAGATTTGAAACCAGTCTGTTTGTTACCCTTAGCCAGTTTATGTTGAAGAAACACCACCACCTCTGGTTCAAACCAAGTGTTAAAAGTGGACTGGACTTGGAATAGGCCAAGGGTTTGATCGGAATCGGCTGACAACTCTGTTTATGAACTGGTTTACTAAAAATACATAAAATATGAAAATTCTAATTTAAAAAATATGTATTCATGAACATGAACGTTAAATGAATTGAACTGACCGGTCTGGCCCATTACATATCAGAACCAGTCTTTTCTGTACAGATCCGATCATGGAACCAGTTTAGGGGTCGAAGCGCCCCTTCTTAGTATCAAACCGGTCTAATCAGGTTGTTCTGGCTCGTTCATTTCTAAAACACTGGTTCAAACTTCAAACTTAGCATGCAATTTCTCTATTCGCAATGAGCAATTGTCTGCCTATTCTTATTCTAGTTCAATTTGCAAATCTAATAAGTTTCCTGAACTAGGCTATGCAGAGTGTATTGCTCTCAATGCAGAACTTTCTGTTAAAACATGGGGGTTGTCTTTAACTTCTCATGTTCCAGTTTTCTTAGTTCACAGATTTTGTTGAGGTTATACACCCATCTGTTCATCTTTCTAATGCTAGACTCTTTAATCCACTTTATCTGTACGTTTGTGGAACTCTTTTTACATATTTATGGTATAGCCATCTTTTCAATTTTCTCCTCACATGGCTACATTAAAATCGCTTGGAATGGAAATATCTTCCCCTCTATGTCACTATCTGTTTGCATATAATGTTACAAATTAAAATCCAGACAGGTAGAGTATGAAACTTTCTGTGGAATTTAACAGTCAAATTGCTGCACAGATGTCCCTTGTCCCAGAAACAAGGGTTCTCATACACCATTTACTGTCTGGCTTGGCCCTAAGATTAGAAATAAATTGTTATTATTATTTGAAGTAACTACAAAACCTTAATTATACCTTAATTTAGACATTGTATTGAACTGGGATGCAATTGCTTGTACAACCTACCTTTCTGATTGTGTTTCTTAGAATTTATGCTTTCTTTATTGGTCCTATTTTAGTCCTACTTCTTTCGCTCTAGCTGCAAATTCTAGGAAGATTTCTGTGTGAAGAAGTGAAGTGCTTTTAAGAATTTTGATATATAGCACTTGCCACAGGTTTAATCGTTGCAATAGCTTTTAATGTGATAGGGCTTCTTCCTTTTTTTATTTCAAAACTGTTTCTCCCTCAAAGATTATTAGTGATTAAATGTTTTTATATTATGCTTTTCATTTATACTATCTTTCAAATGGAAATGGAATGATTATATTGTGGATGACGTTATTTATGTGTAAGCAGGTAACTGGATTCTTTTTAATCTCTGAAGAGTTATGAACTCAATTTTGTATTATCATTTGCCTTACTACATGCGAGTTTTTCGAACTTGACCAACATGCTTATTGTTCTAGGATTCTTTGGTCAACCATTTGCATTGTGATGTCGTTGAAACTAAATTGACTGCATGGTGATGCCTTGTCTTAGTGACCTAACCACATTGTGAAGGATTATATATGTGCATGCATTTCATTTTGGATGATTGAGGAAGGCATATGTGTAGTTTATTTTATAGGTCTTCTCTGCCATGAGAAGAGATTGTGTACTTAATTGTTTCTTTTATATATACATGTAACTTGTAAAAATATAAGTGACTGTTTTACATTTCGATGTTTTATGCTTTTGTTCATTATCTTCTCATGGGCAAGTTTTCTGTTGGTATCTTTAATTTTATAAGTTCATCCATGTAAATGGTTGCTATTAGATTTAAAGATACAGGTTTTCTATTGGTATTTTTAATTTTCTTAAAACATCCACATCAATATTGCTATTGGATATATTTTGTTTGGAAAAGTATTTCTTTATTTTTTTTCCCAAAACAAGTTGTTCTTGATTCTTCTTCTTACTAAAAGATGAACTTTCAAATTCTTCCAGAACACTCATTATAGACTCTCTTTAGAGTAGGATTTCTTGTAATATTCTCAATTAGCGATGGCTAATTAGAAATATTAATTTTGATCAATTTTGCCTACTATAGTTAAATTATAAATAAAAGTGAGTAGAGGGGGACATAACTCACTCTAAACATAAAGTTCACTCCCTAGTAGACACAACGTTGTAACTTAAGTGGGCTGAGGGGGGCAAAGAGACCACGTAGAGAGGGGACCCACTAGAGCACGTGGAGGGACTGCGCAGGTTGAGTTGGCAGCGTGGGGCCAAGAGAGGCTACGTTGGAGATGATGGGCCTAGGGTTTGAGAGAGAGGCCAACGTTATAAAAGGAGGAGAGCCTTCTCATTTTGGACATTCGATGTTTATGATATTGAGCTGGTCACTTCGACTTCTTGAGCACGCTGGTTGTTTAGCTAGTCTGCAGCACTGTTTAGTGCATCGAGTGTCTCCGTTTGGAGATCTCACCCTCAGCCCCGGGGGACTTCGAGTGCCTGCTTGGGCGAGGTAGTCCCATCAGTATTTTTGCAGGAGGATCGAGTTGAGGCTTAGTGGTGGAGCTTGGCATCTAGTGACTGCGTAGTCTTGAGAGGGAGGACGCAGTCCATTTCTTGAGAGCTCCGGATTGGGTTTCTTTTGGAGGTTACGAGCTTTGAGATTGAGCAAGGGGCCAACCCTTGCCTATTGGAGGATTTTGGCAGAGTTTGAAGCAGTATTTTGGTGGGTTCCCTTCAGTGTCAGCGCAGAGCCTTGGAGGATAGCTTAGATCCTCAAGGGGGTGATTTTCGGGGGTTGGCTAATTCAGAAACGTTCTTTGGGCTTTTCCGGGTTTGGTGAGTAGAGTGGATTCCAGAGTTTCAGCTTTTTCCGAGTAGGGGAGCAGCCCCAAATACTCATTTTGGTTCTAGCAAGCAGTAGCACAACAGTTCTCGGGCAGCGTGGATGTAGATCAGAGAGCATCCATTTCTTTGTCATTCTGAGAGCTTTTTTTCACTTGCCTGGCGCAAGTCTAGGTGCCATCACTCTGATCACCTATTGTACTCATTCTGTTCTCAGTATAATAAAATGACTTAGCTTCTATATTTCTGAGTATCTGTTACATGTTCTACATATGCTATTGTATGCTTGCACTACTGTTATTTCTCTCTTTGAGCATTCTAGATAGTATACCACTTGGTATGTTTTTCCCATGCTCTTAGATAGAGTCTGGAAAGGGCCAGGTAGCCTCCAGATCTCACCCTCTTTTCAGAGGTGACATATCTGGTAAACGCCCTCCCAGTCCACCTCTGGTTGGAGTTTGCTTGTGTTTGAGAGATATCCCTGAAAAGGGATATTACATTTCTTTGGTGGCTATAAATGAGCATGCTAGGTTTATGTGGGTTCAAGGTCGGGGTTCCCCCTTCTCATCAAGGACATCTACAATGCCATCTATTACTTTCCTCCAACTTCTTTGTCATATGCCATTCATAATGGGCCCTATTACCACAAAATCTAGTAGGCCTAGTGCAAAGCCCCACTAGGCAACCTAGGTCTTGTAGCAACAAGAGATTGGCCACCACTGTCACCTCGATGGCTTCTCTTCAAATTTTTAGTGGTGAAATCAATTCCAAAAGGAGGCTTCCTTTATAAGATTACCAAAAACGTATTCACTAAAGAGGGATCAATAGTGACAAAAGGCCAAGGACAAGTATCGGTAGAGCCTAGAAAGGCTAAGATAAGAGTTGTCTATAGTTCAAGTATGCTTCCTTAAGTCCCATGTAACATAGAAGAGAGTTGTTTTAAGTTAGGGTTTATAAGGTAACATTAATGATGTTGGAAGTCGCCAACAGATGCAGGGGTCTCCTCGACAGAGATTAATTCAAATTCTCTTCTTGATAATTACTTGTGACCTTACTTGATTTACTTATGTCTTCTCTTCTTAGCTTATTTAGTCTTTCACAAGTTAACTACCAAAATACAAGAGACACAAAGTTAGGCTATTCAAGCCAGGGAAAAAACCTCTCCCTCAAGGTTACTTGGGAGTGGGAGCGGGAGCAGGATTGACATTTTCAGAAGCTCCTGGTTCAGAGCGAATCGGGGAGCGAAATTTTATGTAATATAGATATATATAATTTTGATGCATATATGTCAACAAAAGCATGTAGAATGATGAATTAGATATAAAAAAACATAAAAACATAGATTGAACCATATAACATCAATCATCTAGAAGTTATAATCTTCATCAACCACGTCCACAAGTTAGTAACATACAACATATTGAGTCTCATGATTCATCAATCTTAAAGTTTCAAGTTTTCAAAATTCAATAAATACATTTATCATCATTGATCACCAAAGTTGTACGTGTAACCATTACAACAAAGAATATCTAACATAACATGAAATGAAACAACTTTCAACTTTCATGAAGCATAGTATTCATAATTCATTACCAATGAGTTATAATTGCCAACTTCAAACTTCAAACTTAAATTGTCATATATTTTTTACAGAAAATATCATAATAAATATGAAAGAGTCAGTAGCTATAAAAACTACTAGAAACTAGAAAAGATAAGTAAATCTATTATCTATAACTAATGCTTGGGTGTCTTGCTGCGTCGAGAAATGTCTAATTTTTTAGTCTTGTTGAAAATCATTAATATCACCCTCTAAGCATTAATATCCAGATGTATCTTTATCATTACCTCTGGGTTTGTATAGGGATCTTTGTCATTAATATCATTGTCTAAGCATTCACTCCGGGAGCGAATTCGAGGGAGCGCGCTCCGGGAGCGGTTTCGAAGGGGTGGAGCCGCTCCCCCGCAACCCATAAGAAATTCTTCTTATAGACTTTCAAATGACAAGTACCATGACCAAGACTCAGACCCTTGACCTAAGAATGCTTCCAAGACCTTGTCACTGCTTCTTTCTTGCCCTTTCAAACTGCTTCTCCTTTTCTGCACCAACCTGCATTGGTCTACACCAACACTAGAACCTTTCACTTTGCATAACTCTGAAACTTCTTCACTTGAGGTGTAATCCTTCCTCTTTACGTACTGTAGAACAGGAAGGTAAATCACAAATTTACCTTCCTTCCTTTCTCGCACTATAGTCTATATTTCCTTTCTTTATTATCACTGTGAATTATCAAATTTTCTTCCTTTATAACAATCTGAATATGTCTGGTATATCCACACTTCAGCTTCAGAACAACCCAATACTTATCACGCTTTCAGTTAGTGTCACGTTGTATAAGTATAGTATTCCTTCAAGCTAATCCACAATCCTTGACCCTAATATATATATATATATATATATATATATATATATATATATATATATATATATGTCAGACTTAACCTTGTCCTGAAGTCCGCACTCATGTCCACAACCTCTTTTCACAGATCCGCAATCAATGCTTCAAAACAATACTCAAAACAGATTCACATCTAACACTTGAACACTTCCTTTTAACTCGCATTTATTTCAGACTTTTTCCTCACTAAAATCACAGAGGAATCCGCAATTTTGTCCTTGAATGAGCCGCAACTTCCTTACATATATAGTGCTTTGTCTCTGCTTTTAGGCCAACCCTACAACAAGCTTGCAGGCCGACTTCATCACTGTATATGGGCCGACTAGATCACAACATCAATGAGCTTATCTTCCAACATTGAATGAGGGTCGACTTAAGTCATTCTTTTACTATTTTGTGGCAAGGTCTTGGAGCACATTCTTTAGACTAGCTACTTCATATACATGACATTAATTACATTTATAACCAGAAGACAAACCCTAATAGACATCAAGAAGAAGTTTATTGACCTATAATAAAATCTTGCTCATGGAACCCATGAAGCAAGTATATCAAAAAATACATTTTATTATCTTTGTCTTCTTCTTTACATAAATACAAAATTACATAGTCAATATGAAGACTGATCCTAGTTACACTTTTCAACACTCCCTCTTAACTAGGGAGGTATTCATACAGGTACATGGTCACTTTCAAATTGAAGAATCTCGTAAGAAGAATCGGATTGGTAATCGCATATGTATAGCATCATATCAAACAACGGTGTCCTAGTGCAAGGCCTTGACTAACAACCCCATCTCTCAACAGGACAATGGGCTACAATGCTAGCGAGACACATGACTTATAAACATGATAGTCATTGTCTCTCCAAGGTACATACTCCACCTTCTTGGACTATTCTTCTCTTGGGTAGTGTTGTATCTCAAGAAACAATCCCTTGGTTGTGGCAAGGAATCAGTGCTTAAGACATTTTATAAATGTATGTCACAATTACGATATCAAATGGCTTCTTTTTAACACCTTTGGAATTTAATTACTTAATACCCTCAATAATCTGATATAATGAAAGTCTTCACAATGCCATAAACTGCTGATACTTGAATGAAATGAAAAGAAGAACTGTAAGAGAAACTCAAAATGATGTGCTGAGAAACAGAATCTATCACTTTTAAGTTTAAGAGGAAATCATGGAGAGAGAGGAAACTCGAAATAATATGTTGTAAACACAGAATCTATTACTTTAAAGTTTCATCAGGAGTTTGTGAAAAGAGAAGAGATGAAGTGAAGGAGCACAAATTAAGGTGATTTAACTCTTACTCATAAATGTAATTAATAGATCGGCTGCTGCATTACTTCACTTCATTCAAAGAGGAATTAAACACAGAGCAAAACTGGAAAGAAATATCAACATCAACAGTAAACTTGATATTCTTTCATTAATTTCTCAGAAAATTCAGTACCAAATTACCAGTCATTCAGAGGTCCTGTTGTATCTCAAGAAACAATCCTTTGGCCATGGTAAGGAATACGTGCTCAAGACATTTATCAATGTATGTCACAAAATTAGGATATCAGATGGTCTTTGTTTAACACCGTTGGAAATTAATTATTTATAACCCTCAATAATTTGATATAATGAAAGTCTTCACAATGCCATTATCTGCTGATATTAATTGAAATGGAAGAAAGAAACTGGAAAGGAAACTCAAAATGATATGCTGAATAACATAATCTATCACTTTAAATGTCAGAAGAAACTTTATGTAGATAGAACAGTTGGAGTGAAGGAGCGCACATTAAGGACGTTTAACTCGTAATTACAAATGTAAAAAGAGACCCGCAACTACATTACTTCACCTCATTCACAGAAGAATAAACACACGATGACGCTGTAAAGACGCATCAACATCAACAGATGCAAGAAACTTGAGCTTCTTTCACTAATTTTCAGAAAATTCAGTACAAAATTTACAGTCATCCAAAGGTCCAAAACTCGAAACCGTCTTCTTTCTTTTTCATTTCTTTAAATACAATACAAAGCAGTTGTAACTGTTGAAACTACTTGCAACTGCTCGAACTACCTTGAACTGCATAAACTACCTATTACATGGCAATTAAAACTTCATTACAACATGAATCTTTTAACAAAAAGATAATTAAAACTAGAGCCTCAATCTATTTGCTGAATTTGAAATTGATTGGATGTTGATGTATTCTCCGGATTTGCTGACATGTCTTTCTGAGAGGCTGAGGTGTCACCCGGTGAATCAGTCATCCACGCTCTGCATTTTTCCATATCTCGATGCTGGTTTTGGGAGAATTGATCAACTTATGATATTCTAGTCTGAAGGCAGTGATTCTGCTAAAAGTAGGTTGTTCTGTGAACAAAGTCTTTACCATCCAAAGTAATTGAAAATTCCTCTGCAAGAAATTAACAATTGTAGCTCCTTTCAAGATTGCGGTCTTCTCATGGGTATTATCAGTTTTACTTTTCGCTAGCACTAACAGTGGCTCATAGAAATCCCATGATAAAAGACTGCCATTGAGATCCCAGCACGAAGGCAATCCTGCTCTAGCCCTTTTGTCAAATATGTTGTCAAATCTGTTTACAGCTTGTTTAATCTCTACCAACTTCTTCTCTGCTGACTTCCTGCAAACATTTTTTGCAATCAAATTATTAATTTCTAGAACACACAATATCCTATCTTTAATTTCATTTTCCTCCTACTCTTGATCTGTCTTATAATTGATGAAATCAATGAATTTCTTTGCCCGTAAGGCTCTGTTAAGAATCTTCTGTTTATTTACCATAACTATTTCCTCTAAATCTCTGATAATGTTCTTTTCCTCTGACACTATTGTCAGAGAATCCCAAGTTGTTCTCATAGCTTCAATGATTTCATTCCATACAATGTCTTTTGCTTGGATCATAGTTATATTTCCTTTCAATTTTTCCTTTAGACTCTTGATTTCATTATTGGTTGTTTAGCAATCTGATTTGTACTTATCAACTTCTCCTTCTTGGGCTTGCATTATCTTTGTCACTTTCTCCAAGTCACTCTGAGCCTTCTTGAGATCATTTTCTGTCGTCTTCAACTCTGTACTCAACTGGGATAATCTTGTCATCAGTTCCCAATGGCATGATTATGGTGCAAGAATGAGAATCAATTTGAGTTTGCAAGTTAAGGACAAACTCCTTTAACTTAGAAATCTCCTCCTCTTTTTGTAACAACTTCTGTAAAAGATTCTCTTTCTCATTCTCAACCTCTGCTACCTCTGCTGCCATTGAGTGTTCTCTAGTAGGCAACTTTAATTTCTTATTCAACACATTTATCTCTGACTGAAAACTCTGTAACAACTTTTGTACAACTGACTTATCATTAGGATTCACTCCAATCCTTATAATTATCTTTTTCAACTCTTCATTCTGAGTTGACAGAGCCCTGGATTAGCCTTTTCCAATTTCAACTGCTTGATCACTTTTCGTAGCATCTGTTCTGCCTTTTGAGCAGCTGCACTGGACTTGGTTAGATCATTAACAATCAATTGCCCTGTCTGCATATGTAAATTAACTTTATCAAGTAAAGGAATTTTCTTCATATCAACAATGAAATTAACAATTTTAAAGTTACTTGATGACCCTACTGTCATTTCATATGGGTAAGAAAAAGAAATTTTAAACTGGTCCTTTTCTAAGTCCATGGCAGTCAATAATCTAGTTTGGTTAGGAGTAATCTGATATTCAGCTTGCGCTTCCATACTAGCTTTCATCTTTGGATTCCTCTTTGCAATTTGAGCAAAAACCTACTTGATCAAAGGGACTTGATCCTGAACATCTTCATGTCTTGTTGTTGAAGTTGGTACATTCTGATCGTCTCCTAATTGAAGGAGGAAACCAGGCTGAGTGCTTTGTATTTCTTCTGTGAGTCTTGCCCTCTTTTCAACTCTTTGTTCCTCATCTTCAGAATCAACAACTATCTCTTTACTTCTTTTGCTCAATTTCTCAGAAATGATGGGAGTCTGTATGTTGGAACTAAAAGAGTCTGCAAAACTTTTATTAGCCAACTTTTCTATTTTAGGCTTACTGTCATGAATGAAAGCATAATAGCCATTTTCAACACTTATGTTAGAAATCACCTTGTGAGGATCATAGGCCCATTTCTCACCTAGCAACAAGTGCATACCTTCTAACATCCTGTTAGCTTCATAAAATGCTTGCCTCATATTTACTATAAATGGACCCACAGACATAGGCAGCTTAAACAAATGACCCTTCTTCATTGGAACAAAATGAACTTGATCTACGTTCAGACTTTGTCTAATAAATTCCAATGCAAACAACCTTATAGGGACAAAAGTTGGCAATCTATAAGGTTATATTCTAGCTCCATATAATCTAATTTCTAAATTATCTCCATATACAAAACAGTCCCCAAATTTACAATTATTGCTTAACTGAAGAAACTCCTGAGCTTTTGGCAAGAAACATGGAGGAGGAACCCCATTCAAAACCTTATAAGAAATTGGCATAAAATAAGTAGCAAAATCAAACACCCCTCCCTCATCTGGTTCATTTCTTACTATATCAGTCCAAAAAAATACTGACTATCTTTTCTTATTTGCATCCATTATGTTCAGCCCCAAATGTAAAAATTCTTCTACATTTTGATACAAAAATAGATAAGTGATAAGTGAAGGGAACCTGAAGGACCTGGTAAGGGACAAGCTCATGAGTTGAGTGTTAATAGCCTCCAACCAGTAAGAGGGAATATCCAACACTACTTTAGGCTTCAACATCATGGCAAACAATCCAAACACTGACCTGTCAATTTGAGCAGCATGTTCTTTTCCAAGTATCCTTGACAGCGATTGTAGCACTGACCTGACTTCTGCATCAAAAATCTCTAATGGGAATTATTTATCATCTGTTGAAAATTGCTTCGTATCGAGCTTCAAAAAGAAGATGACCTGGTTAAACCCTTGTCCTGCAAGATTATCATAGAATGCTACCAATGATTCATCAGTGAACTGGACATAAGACTCAGACTTAAGATAACACAGGGCTTGATGAATTAACTGGGTTGTAACCTGAAGGACATTTTGGAGTGTAAAAACTCACGGTAAAATTGAAT